>JALMQS010000099.1:39256100-39264742 GCA_024734495.1 Forficula auricularia | reverse complement strand
TTATTTATTTATTTATTTTTAAGCCTTTATTGGTTCAAATTACATTTTACATTTAACATTGTATATACATTTTAATTATTTAGTATCATTATTATTACAATCATCATTTTTATTTTTTAACTATAATAAAATACATTTGTTTTCATTTTTAATTTAAACTATGTACAAGTTATAAAGGAACCAGGCCCCGAGGGGCATAGGCCTCTCCCATGGTCTTCCAAGTGTCTCTGTTTCTTGCCACTCTCATCCATTCGACTCCAGTCACTCTCACTAGTTCGTCATTCCATCTTCTTGGTGGTCTTCCTCGCGATCTTTTCCTGTCTAGGGGACACCACTCAGTTAGAATTTTTGGCCATCTTTCATCCTTCATTCTAGCAATATGCCCCGCCCATCTCCATTTACTTTTTCTTAAGTCAATGCTAATATTTCTCATTTTTGTAATTCTATATAGATCTTCTATTTTATGTCTGTCTATTTTTCTGTAGCCAAGGATACTTCGGATCATATTTCTTTGGGCTATCTCGAGTTTTTGTACCGTTAATTCAGTAGGCGACCATGTTTGACTTCCATATAGTAATGTAGGAAATACACATGTTTTTAGAGTTTTGATCTTTGTGTCCAGTTTAATTTGCTTATTTTTTAATATGAATTTTAAAGACCAGAACTTGTTCCAGGCTAATCCTATTCTTCTGTTAACTTCATGTTTGGTCTTCTCTTTAAAAGATAGTTTTTGTCCCAGGTATATGATGTTTCTTTTGCAAACAATAGGTGGTTTGCTTGCCTCGTATTCAATATCTTTCTGTATAGCATTTGTTAATATAAAAGATTTGTTGTTATTTATTCTTAAGCCTATATTTTCACTTGCTTTGTTCATATCTTTAATCATTATTACCATATCATCTAGTGATGTTGCTATCAGAACGATATCATCCGCAAATCTTAAATTGTTTATATATTTTCCATTAACCCTTAGACCTTTATTTTCCCAGTTCAGATTGCGAAACATTTCTTCTAGAGCACAATTAAACAAGGCCGGTGATAGTGGGAAACTTAACATATTCAATAAATATTAAATTTGCTACAATACAAATAAAATTTTTATGGACTTGAATGTGTACCTGACCACTTTTTTCATAAAACTCTTAGATTTAAAGATATCCCACATTTTCCGGACAGGATATTATCCGAATCTTCAAAAGTGTCATGGAAAATGCCGGATATATATACATTTAAGAGTTTTATCAAAAAAGTAGTTCAAGTAAACGTTCAAGTCAACAAAATATCCTAGTGAATAAGATAGGAAACAAGTTTCTAGGATGAGTGGTTTTCATTTTATGAAGGAAAAACTGCGATTTTTTCTTCAACCTCAACAGTTTACCATTATCCAATATCCATAGAGGTATTGACTCCATGAAAAATAATATTTATAATTAAGTAAAGTTGACGTGTTCTAATGTGACCATCCACTTGACTTTACCATACAACTTGGCCCCCTAAAATTATTTATAATCATGTAGGGGAGGGGGGTTAGTTTTTCAATTTTTAGACTCATGGGGGCCCACTGATTATGTATACAAAATTTGGTTTGAGTTTGATAAATGGCCAAGATTTTCATTTTTTGACCCCCCCCATTTTAGGTGATTAGTTTTTACATTTTTAGATTTCTGGGATGCAACTGATTATGTATACAAAATTTGGTTGAGTTTGCTCAAATGGCCTAGATTTTTAATTTTTAACCACCTCTCCATCCCCCCTTAATTTTGGGTCGATATGCATCAAAATCTAATCAGCTCTTAATCACAATGGACCAAGACTACCTGTGAAATTTGGTTTTGATATTCTCACTAGTTTTTGAGCTAGCTCGTCCAGGAAAATTAGGTAACGCACAGACTAACACCAGACAGACATTTTAACAAAACAATTATTATCTCGAAAAATATATTTTTCGATATTCACTTATTAGAACATTTTTGTAGAGCGAAATAACATGGTTTTCGCTCAATTTTTTTAATCGAAATAGTTTCAGCCGTTTTTGAGATATTTCGAAAAAAAAGGAAAAAAAAACATTTTTTTCATGCACGATTACAATACTTGACCATACCCTGTATGGTAAAGTAAAAGTGTTTTTTCCTTCCTTCTTTTTTTTCGAAATATCTCAAAAACTGCTTAAACTATTTCGATTAAAAAAATTGAGCGAAACCATGGTATTTCGCTCTACAAAATGTTCTAATAAGTGAACATCGAAAAAATTATATTTTTCGAGATAATTGTTTTGTTAAAATGTCTGTCTAGTTAGTCTGTGCGTTACCAAATATTTGTGGACGAGCTAGACCAAAAACTAGTGAGAATATCAAAACCAAATTTCACACATAGTTTTGGTCCATTGAGATTAAGAGCTGATTAGAACTTGGTGCATATCGACCCAAAATTAAGGCGGGTGGAGGGGGGGTTAAAAATTGAAAATCTAGGTCGTTTGAGCAAACTCAACCAAATTTTGTATACATAATCAGTGGGCCCCTAGGACTCTAAAATTCAAAAACTAACCCTCTCCCCATACTTGATTATAATTAATTTTATTAAATATAAGTGAGGGGCCAGGTTCTATGGTAAAGTCAAGTGGATGGCCACATCAGAACACGTCAGCTTATTTAGTTACAATAAAGGGGAAATAACTCCATAGAGGAGAAATAAGAGACAAGCCCTGATTTTAAATTAATAATTTAAATTTTCTAATTTTATTAAATTGTATTTGTCATGAATTATTAGCGGGTTTTAAAAATTAAAGTTTCACTTCTCCCGTAAGCTTATGTGGATGAGGCTCACACATTTTTTTCCTAGAATTTCAAAGAAAGCAAATGTGCATAACTTTTGACAATTGACCAAAAATCGTTACCCGATGGACCAGTAGATAGTTATAACGATGTTATTAACACTCTTTGGAATAATACATACCAATTATAAGAAACATTATATCTCTTACCAATATTGTAGATCGATGGACATCTATCAAGGCGATTTCTCGATTTTTAAATTTTTCTATTTGATCTTCATGGTCGTGTTTCAGTTTCACTATTTCCTCTTTCAAACTATCAATTTTCGTTTGTAAATATTGTGTGCGACGCTTTTCCTCTTCAAGTCTGAAAAGAGAACAAAGAATAGAAAAATAACATAATATTGCTTTACCATAGAGCAGCGATAAATAAGTGTGGCCGATTGGGGGCGGTGAGAATTCTAAGGGGGAGGGGGGAATTAAAATAGTACTGTGCAGTAGAAGTTGCCGGGTAAAATAAAACAATAACAAAGTTTTCAAACTTTCATTTATTTATTCAAACTTTAACTTACCCCAGTAAATAGAGGGATTTCAACTTACATTAAATGCGAGAAAATATTTTTTTTAGGTATGGTGTGGGTATGCAAAATATAAGTTTCCGACCCTCGAAAATGTGGGGAAAAACTTTTGGTGGCCGAAAAAAAAAACTTCGAAATTTTCAAACTTTTTCCAGTTTCCCGCTTATAACTCGAAAACATTTCATATTTTTAACCGACTTCAAAAAAGGAGGAGGTTCTCTATTCGACTGAATTTTTTTTTTTTTTTTTTTTTGTGCCTATGTTACCTCATATCTCCGCCAATTGTGAACCGATTTTGAAAATTTTTTTTGCATTGGGTCCAGTCTAGCTTCCGATTGGTCCCATTTTTTTTTCGTTTTTTTTTTCATAGGTATTAGACTTTTTTTATTAGGTTTGTTTAGACCTAACTTCTTTGTTTATGAACCGATTTCGATGGTTCTTTTTTTATCCGAAAGGGGGTGTCTTAGGGATGGTGTCATATTAATTTGGTCAAGTTCTGATGATATGATCACTATTAATAACATCACTAAAAAGAGAAAAATAAAAATAATTTTTTAAGAAAAAAATAAAAACCGACTTCAAAAAATTAAATGCAACAAATAAAATACACTAAAAGGTATAAAATAATTATTATCTTATTTAGTTACAGCTAAACGACGAAATATTAACATGAAATTACTTTTGGAAGTTGGTGCCAAACATATAGTACCTTTTATGAATCGCACTCGACGGATCTTACTCAGTACGTTAGGCGGGTACGCTCGCTTATAGGTATAGTTTGTTTGGTACCGACTTCAAAAAGTAATTTCATGTTAATATTTCGTCGTTTAGTTGTAACTAAATAAGATAATAATTATTTTATACCTTTTAGTGTATTTTATTTGTTGCATTTAATTTTTGAAGTCGGTTTTTATTTTTTTTCTTAAAAATTATGAAAATAACCGTACTATAGTAAATTAAAGAGACCAAAATTTCGCGTCTATTAAAAAAATATCCAAAATTAGTCGAGTAGTTCGATTTTTAATGGGGATCCAAAACAGGCCTGGGATCACTTTTGAATATCCAAAACTATCAATTTTTTCAATTGTTCCAATTTTGACCATGAAGGAGCACATTTTCTTAAATACCACTCTATACATGTTTAAACTAGATTAAATTTTTTGCTGCAATTGCGAAACAAAGTTTCATCTTAATTGATAATGGTAGCCCGTGTTGCAATGAGGTTGAAATTTTTAAAAGAGTTAATCTCAATTTAAATGTATATAGAGTGGTCTTTGTCGAAAACGTGCTCCTTCATGGTCAAAATGGGAAAAATCGAAAAAGTTCGAGTTTTGGGATAGGTATTCAAAAGTGATCCGGAGGGCAGTTTTTTGAATCCCTATAAAAAATCGAACTACTCTACCATTTTCGCATATTTTTTTTTACCCGGCGCCAAATTTTATCTCCTTTAATTTACTAGTACTTCGAGGCACCGAGACGATGCTCGGTAACGTTTTGTTTCTGCTAAAAGCCATTTATTAATGTAACTTCGGGATTAGTGGATTCGACGGTAAGACACAAAACGATTCAAGTTCAATATCTGAAAGATGATATTTATTAATATAAGATAAAATTAGTATATACAGTATGTACAAAGATATTCACCTGAAAGATGAATAGAATATATGTCCCTTTATAACAGTGATATATTCTTTTTATATATATAGAGATAAATAAAACATTCGCCTAGTTCCTGTAACAGGTATGGCTATTCTATGACTAATGGTGTCTGGCTCTGAGTGAGTTCCTATATTGGTCGCCAGAGTGCGAAGAGCCAAATACCAATTACATCCCCCATCATCCCCGTAAAAAAAAATATATACAAATAGTTTTTTTTTTTTTTTTTTTTTTTACGTGGATGTGTAGGGTCTTAGCTTACAAACATGGTAAAAATTTGCCTCTCTTCTTTTCTTCTTTGTGTCCAGTTCGTACAAAGTGTTGGAGATTCTTCTTATTATTACGAATGGACCGGACCTTATTTCTTCTAATTTTTTTCTATTTAATTTGCTTGTTATGCTAACGTAAACTTTATCCCCTTCTTTAAATGCTCTATTTCTTCTGTGTCTATCTAAATATTTTTTATTCTTCATGTAATTTTCATTTGAATTATAGAATGCGATTCTTCTGTCTTTTTCTAGATTTGTATTATTATTATAATTTTTCTTTAATTCCTTTGGTACTATCTCTGTGGTTTTCCCCGTTAACAGGTATTCTGGGGTAAACTTTGTTACCCCGTGCAAGGTCTTGTTATATTCCTCCACACATTGTTCCGCTATTTTTGACCATGGTCGTTGGGTGAAATTTGTTTCATTAATCCTACATCTTATGCGGTTAACTAAAACTTGGTTTAGTCTCTCATTTATTCCGTTCGATTGTGGATTATCAACGGCTGTAAAATTTAGTGTGATGTTTTTCTCTCTCATGGTTTTCTTGAACTCTCCTGAATTAAGTGCACTATATTGGTCCGCTAGCAATCTTTTTATTTTGAATTTCTTATCAACGGTTTTTATTAATTTGGCTAACTCCCAGGCGGATTGATTTTTTGATGTGAGAATCCAAGCGTACCTAGAAAAATGGTCCACTAATAAGTGCATGTACCGTTTCGAGGACCTGTTGCCAGCAAATCCACCGACTGTGTCTATTGACATAATGTCCCCGGGCGCTTCTGCTGGACCCAATTTCGATAGAAGTCCGAATGGTCTACCGGTTCTTGTTTTGTTCTTTATTATTTTCTAATGAAAAATTAACATTTTCTTCTATTTTAATATCATTATTTTTATAATCTATACTAATGATTTTATCACCAGCTTTTTGTTTTATTTTTAAATTTTCATCCTGTATTAACTTAAATTTCTTTATCGCATCAATTCCAAGTAAAAGTTTATAATTAAAATTATTATTTTTAATTACGATTACATCGATTTCGTCTTCGATTTCACCTATCTTTAAGCTTACATTAGCCCGGTTTCCAGAAAATCTGACACCTCCAATCGATCTTAAAAAATTTTTGTTTTTTCTTAATTTTATTTTCAATAGTTTTATAATATCTTCATTAATTAGCGAGCAATTGGAGCCACTATCATAAATAGCTTTAATCTTTTCTTTCTTATTTAATATTACATTAATTTGTATTAATCGTTGGGGTGTCAAATTTTCCCGGTGTATTTGTCAATCCCTTTGTGTATCTGTATTTTCATCTATTTCATTAAGATTAGTTATATTTGTTTTAATTTTATTCCTGCATAATTCTATAGGGTGAAAACGAAAATTGTATCCCTTTTCCATACATATTTTACATGGTAATTTTTTTTATAATTTGATCTATTTGGACCATTATAATCATTATAAATTGATTTATTTGAATCATTAAAATTTTTATAGTTTGATTTATTTGAATCATTAACATCATCATGAGTTTTAACCCTGTTTTTGAATTGAGAATTATCAATCTTTTTTAATTCATTGAGCAAACTGTTAATTGAAGTGATTTCACCTCTATTTAAAACATCTTGTATTCTTATAGGTAAATTGTAAATAATTTGGTATATTCGAAATAATTCTGGAATATTTTATATGTTACAATAAACAGGAGTCTTTCCATGTTTCCCAATTATTTAATGGCAATTTGTAAAAATTTAGGTTATACCAAGTAGATGTTTTTTCTGACAAGAATAACTTTAATATTTCTATCATTTTTGATTGTTCCTCTATGTTCAATCTCTTACATTCAGTTTCAAAACTTGTAATCCAAGCGGTAGCTTCTTGGCTGCCGTCGAATTTATTCAATGAAAATTTTTTTTCTATGTTCTCTGAATTAAACTTATTCATATTTTGGATTTTCTCTTCCAGTTGACTAATTTTTTTCAATAATTCATTATTTGATTCATTTAATGGTATATTAGTAGGTGTATTTACCTGTAAATATTCTTGCAAATAAAAGTCATTGATAGCGAAATTTCCCAATTCATCTTGATAAAAAGATTTCAAGTTTTCGGTGAAGACCACTTTTATGTTTCGGAATCCTCTAACCTGAGTAATTGATACTGTGCAGTTGTTGACGACTTTAAGGCAGGCTAATTCTTTGTGCAAAGGCAAACTGCGTAGCTCCGTTGGAATCCGGTACCAAGTTAGATTATCAGTTGAGATCCTGGTTAGATGGATCTCGCCCTCCTCTTGCTTCGTAAAATGTAAGTAAAGGTATTCCGTCATCTTGAAAGGTAGAAAAATTTCGTTCCTCCTTCTGTTTTGAGATATATTCTATTTGTAACTTCGGGATTAGTGGATTCGACGGTAAGACACAAAACGATTCAAGTTTCAATATCTGAAAGATGATATTTATTAATATAAGATAAAATTAGTATATACAGTATGTACAAAGATATTCACCTGAAAGATGAATAGAATATATGTCCCTTTATAACAGTGATATATTCTTTTTATATATATAGAGATAAATAAAACATTCGCCTAGTTCCTGTAACAGGTATGACTATTCTATGACTAATGGTGTCTGGCTCTGAGTGAGTTCCTATATTGGTCGCCAGAGTGCGAAGAGCCAAATACCAATTACATTAATATTATTTTTAATTTAAAATTCTGATAAAAATACAAATATATATTTAGTACACGGCCCCTGGATCACATGTTACACCCGAACTCCCATCCCCGCCCCCGAAACCCCGCACTTCGACCTCAACCCGGATCTCCCACTGCACTCCACCTCCTAAACCCCCACTCCGCCCCTACCCGAACCTCCACATTTTTATAATAATCAATTAAATTGGCAAATTCTAATATATGATAATATTTGTTATTAACTCTTTGTGACACTTAAAACTCAATTTTATAATAAATTAAATTGTTAAATTTTATTATATAATAATATTTGGTATAAAGTATTAGTGGGTTTTAAAATTAAAAAATCAATTAATAAATAAAAGATATTTGAAAAAAAAAGGAAACAAACTTTTTTATTGACATTTTCATCTCGTCAATAATTACTTTCAATTAAGGAAAAGTCGATTAAGATGAATTTTGATGAGGTCCAAATCTAGCCAGAACGTCTTTCTCATCCTCAAAACTTGTTAATAGAGTTGGTTTCATCAAAATCGGTAGAGCCATTTTCCAAATAGAACTAAGATACAAATATATATATATATAAACAATTTTTGCTCGTTTAATAAGAGTAGATAGATAGAACGATTATTTCCACTAAAACATGGACCGTCTCCAGTTATAAGCGAGAAACTGGAAAA
>JALMQS010000099.1:39198196-39253500 GCA_024734495.1 Forficula auricularia | reverse complement strand
TTACTTTACGTAGAGAAAATGATGTCAGGAAGGTGACGTCCTTCTTCCCTGAGGCAATTTTCTATTCTGTCCAGGAAGCTCCTCCACACTCGTTCCAGTGTATCCTCAGTGATCAACGCCACCTCAGTACGTATCGCCGCTTTCAAGTCATCTAAAGTACGGGGTTTATGTCGATAAACTTGCTCTTTCAAATGTCCCCACAAATAAAAATCACACATGTTAAGGTCCGGAGATCGAGGAGGCCAGTGCACATCTCCAAATCTTGAAATCAGGTGACCTGTCAGGACCTGTGGAGGAACTTCCTGGACAGAATAGAAAATTGCCTCAGGGAAGAAGGACGTCACCTTCCTGACATCATTTTCTCTACGTAAAGTAAATGGCGTATAACCACAAATATGTAACTTAAGTTAAATAAATAGTATCTTGAAAAATTAATATTGTTTTTTATTTCTAAAACGTAAATGTTTCTCGTGGTCAGCCTATATGTATGTGTATTCCCAAGTGATTTGTAATTATATTTTATTTATTTATTTATTCAATATTGGGTTAATTCTAATAATATTAGTTTTATTATTGGTTCGAGCTTAATCAGGAGGATAGAGAGAAAAGAATGATTCCGATCTCTGGCTAGTTCAATCGCACTGGTCTGGTTAACTAACCACTCTAGAATCCTTTATTCATATATTATGTTCTTCCAATCATTTTTGATAATAGTTTATTTGTTAATTCTCATGCAGACACTTTAACACAATCGTCGTTGTCTAAGTTGTCATTCCGTTCTTCCTAAGACCGTTGTTTATCAATGTTAACAGATGTTCATTATCTAGGCCAGTCATTCTTAAAATGGGACTCGAAAAAAATATTTTGGAGGTCGCAGAAAATTTTAATAAATCTACTATGGATTCTGTTTAGAAATATCTCATCATCATCATTGAGTATACAGTCCTAAGACTGGTTTGATGCAACAATCCGTCTCCACTCGACTCTGTCCCCCGCCAGCTGTTTAACCTCTCTAAATGTCTGGCATCCCATATCCCCCAATTATTTGGTTGAAATATTCTAATCTGGGTCTTCCCCTTCCCCTTTTCTTTCCCACCTCCCCCTCCAAGATATCCCTAAGCAGTCCCCCATGTCTCAGTGTGTGCCCCATCATCTGACCTCTTCTCTTCTTCAGACTCTTCCACAAGGTTCTTCTTTCTCCGATTCTTCCAAGAACTTCTTCATTTGTAATTTTATCCATCCATTTGATATTCATCATTCTTCTGTAGCACCACATTTCGAAAGCCTCCAATCTCTTTCTCTCCGCTTTTCCAATTGTCCAGGTTTCACACCCGTACATGGCTATGCTCCATACATATGTCTTCAATAGCAACTTCCTGTTTGCTAAGCTGATTGAGGAGGAGCATAGTAGTTTTTGTTTTGAATTAAACCCCATTTTTGCTTGGGCAATATCGGGAAATATCTATATAAATAAAAATGTACTGTTGTGATGTGTTAGTGATACGTTGAAGGATCTCCGAAAGTTCTTCACCGATTTCTTTGAAATTTTTACACAACATTCCATTCAAATACACGAGTGTTTTTATAGATCACACATGTGGCATAAAACGAGACGCTTCCCGCCAGGGGCTAGATGACGCCGGGCCGAAGGTCCGGGCGTCAGCTAGTTAGAAATAAAAAATTATATAATTATTTTCTATATGAGACCTGCACTGACCAATATTAAACCCAGGCTTAATTTATTGTGCCAAAATAAACAGGCTCATCCATCACAGTAAATTTAATTTAAAATATGTTTATTAAACTTAGTTAACGTCGAAACATATACATAGAATATTTTGTTCATTGATGTACCAAAGATGAGTTATTAATTTTTTTATTGATACTAAAAATAAATCTGCCATCAAAATTATGAATGAGTGTTTCTATGCAAAATTAAACAAAAGAAATTAACTCCTTTTTCTGCCCCGGAAATTCCTTTGAAATTTTTAAGTACAAAAGGTGGTCGCAGGCCAAAAAGTTTGATAAACACTGATCAGGCCAAGGGCTTACCCAGCTAGGGCAGGAGGGGTCAGCTGCCCCCCTCCTAGAACAAAAAAGAATTAGATAGATAATTTATTATGTTGGCAACTAAAAAATAGAACATGTAAAAATATTTCATCTAATTTCATATCGGCGCCTTTTTAAAATAATTTATAATATTAAATTTTCAAACTACATAATCTACATCATCTTCTTCGAAACTAATATGAGCTGCCCCCCCCCCCCCTAGATCACAACCTGGCTACGCCCTTCGTAATACATCATATATATATTGCAATGGGGTTAGGGAGGGTAGGTGGTGGGAGGGGTATGGAAATGGGTTCTTAAAGGGTACTTTTAAGGGGAATATTGCTGAGTGTGAGAATACTAACCTTTTTAGACGTGGTGGTGGTGTGTAACTCAGTGTATCTCGTTGTACTATTTTGATAAACTACTGAATTTACTCTTATTTTTCAAATTCTACGTTATTGAAGGTAATCTCATGCAATGAATTTACAAAAAAAAATAAAAAAAAATAATTTTAAATAGGCAAAAATAAAAATAATTGAATGAATTCTAGCTGCAAAGGAGAATGGGGAAATTTTCTTAACAGTAAATGATAACCAAAAATATAATTTACAATATATGATTTATTAAGGTCCTTTGTGAATTTAACAGTCAGAAAGAATTGAATAATTTGATGGCTTTAATGGGTGAACGGAGATCGTTCAAAGAAATTATGATTATTTACGTTTGCTCTCGAAGGCGCTGACCGGTTCAAATAATTCAAACAGCGCTAGCTGTGCCGTGGCCACCTCTCGCTCAGGTTCCGTAGACTGCCACGTCGAAGAGTACGTAATGTTCCAGGAGTCTCGCCTTTTTGATAAGCTTCCGTGGTGTCTTCACGAGTGCCGGACAGATATTCTTGCCCGTGCTGTTCAATTAGCTATCGTGCTAATGATATAAGTGCCAATGGAGGGGCTAGCCGAAACGTCTCTTGTTTCGAATTAAATTGAATTACAAACCCTGATGAAAAATTTTTATTGAAAAAGAAAAAATAACCATCATTCTATAAGGACTCCATCTTCCTACTGGGATTCAAAAAGCCTCGTTCCTGATTATAAAAAATATTATTTATTTCTATTGAGTTTTGAGCTTTGCCTTCATAAACAGTCTTAATAGAAATAATATTCATATAAAAGTTCAATTTAGGGATAGTAAGCAGACTTTTAATTTCTAAAGAAATCACGAAAGATTGTCGACTTAGAAACCCCAAACTGTTTGGGGTTCAATTCCCAAGGGGTGGATACAACAATGTTGACGTGTAATAAAAATTATCCTTAACATATTAGAAGTATTTTCTTTTTGGACAGACTGGTAGAATTTCAATGGAGAATCGATGGAAGCCCAAGGATAATCAAATAATAAAATTACGATTAAAACAAATTTATTAGAACGTCATTTTTATCCTCTTAAGAACCGACGTTTCGGAGAATCTTCCCTCCTTCTTCAGGGTTTAAAAGAGTCAACGATGGAAACATACAGAATACTTCCTTCTCCTTTCCTTCATCAGTGCTCGAAATTTGCTCTTTCTTAACAGAATTTTCTTCTTAAATTATTATCCTTGGGCTTCCTCCCTCCCATCAATTCTCCATTGATTATTTATTATCAATAAAATAGCTCGGATTTAGTAGACGACAATCTCCCGTTATTTCTTTAGAAATATTATTTCATACAGTATTTTAATAGAATTTAGGTCGACATTTTATTTAGTTCTTTTGTGAAGTTAGTAATTTCTTAAAATTAAAAATGGTTTACTAGGTAGTGGTCAAACTTCAGTGAATTCGAAGTTTGAGCTTTATTATTATATAATTTTTATTTTTAATTTTTTAACTCTTTGAATATTTCAAGGAATAACGATTTTATAAAAGCAATCATTTATTAAATAATAAGTTTATATTTCCTTCATTAACTGAAGATAATTCATTTTAAAGAGTATATTTACTTTAAATTGGATATTTTTTATACATAGGTTTAAAAGTTGAATAATAAAAGCATCGCTTTTATTACCAAATAACTTTAAATATTTGAATTTATCAACGACATTGTCTAAATATATTGAAAAGATAGCTCTAATTTCAATTCAAGGTCAAAATAAACTTGTAAATAGATGATCACACTCACACAAGCCAGTAACCCTCTCACCGACTGGAACAGAAAGATTAATTCTTATTGGTTGAAAAATTAACCCTCAACCAATCACAGTTGAGATAACGAAACTAGCTTTCCCATTCCTTTTTCTAACCACTCGGTCTCTCGCTAGAGAACCTGGGCAGTCTTGTTCATATCACCGAACTGGTCGGTTGATATTTTGGGAGCAAGCCCTATTTGGAGGGCAGTCTCTCTTGAAGCCATTTTACTTGTTCCAAGTTTTATTTTATATGTGTTTAAAGGCCATTTGTATTGGTTCTTTTTATATTTAATTGTGGATTTCCGTAAAACGGCCATTGGCTTTTTAAAAGTAGGCTGTAGATCTTTACAAAGTTGGAAATATCCGAATATATTTTTAATTAGCCAGAGAAATTATTTTATTCCCTGAGCTCAACTGGAACAAGCTTCAACAGACTATCTAGTCACCTTTTACAAGAAATTTCATTCCAAACTTGGATACTCTGAAATTCTTGTATATTTTCTTTATTTAACAAGAAAATAATTAACTTCATTTCTACCGACGCCATCTTGATCTGTGACGTATTCTCAAGGACAAGGGAAGCAAGGGGAATTTCTTACCCCTCTCCTGCCATCCCACTCTTCAAAACATCTCAGCTGTGATCATATCTTAAACCACCTGTTCTGTCGAGATCATCGAGATATTGGCTCTTGTGATGAAGAAGCATCTGTATTGAATTGATATCTGTTTACCAATTTACCTCAATAATTGATAGAGGAAATTTATTCATCTTATTTTTAAGATAAGTACTGATTATAATATATGTATTAAAACAATTATTATTTAATTCAAATTTGCACTCTTTGTTATAAAGAATTTATAAATACTTTACTCATTATTGTTTAAATAATAAATACTCTTTGTTAATTAAATATAATTTCATTATTTTAATTAAAAATTATTAATCATTATTTTCTGAATTTAACTTTCCACAAAATATTCCTTACATTTATTTTTTAATAATAATCTATGAAAGTTTTTTGCTAATATTTCTTTTAACTATCCGAATCTGCAATCAAGTACTTTTTAGTACCGGACAGGGTTATAAAAACACGTCTATGGAAACGAATCCCTCAATCTTGGATATTCGTGTTTTCCCAAGGTAGACCGATAATTAAGGAATACGCGTTCGCATTTATTTTACACCGCTTATGTAGGGATTAGCCGTTCGTCCGTGAATCCGTATAAACTTAATCATCAATTGAGGTCTCCCTAACATACTGGCAACACGTGACAGGACAAAACATACTGTCGATCGTTTTGACAAGACAAACTTTTGTTTAACAAAAAGCTTTCATTATTTAGCAAATTTTTATATTTTGCAAACGTTTTATTTAATAAAACAAACTTTAAGTTGAACATTTTCACTGTTGTTAATAAACAAACTTTGACAGCTGTCAAAGTGTCATCTTATATTTTGACAGCTGGAATGTAAACAAACATTAAATTTGAATAATTCTTTAAATGTAAAGAGTTTTTATCAAACGCAATATTTATATTTATTTATTTTGTGGAACGTTCATTCAGTGGCGACCATTTGTGACTCGATACGATAATTAATTCAATAATTAATCAAATTTTTTATATAAACATTTAGTTAAGTTATATAACAATTTTATATAAACAAATCAGATTAATCAATTTAGTATTAATCAACCAAAATATTTATTATTTTGACAAATATTAAACTTGTTTATTATAATTTATATTAAAATAAATAAATTTTAATAATTTAATTATATAAAAATGACTCAAAAGCAAGTCAAATACATTAAAGGCATTTGGGCCTTAGCCAAAGACAGAAGTAGTGATTGCCTGACTTTCATAAATGATATGGAATCTATTACTGCAACTTCAGGCAACGAATGCCTAGAAGAATTAAAATCTATTATTGAGGAAGTTGAGAACTGTAGGCATTACATTTATCAACATGACTTACAGGAGGTTCAACCAGTTGATCTCATGTTGCCGGAAATATCCTCAACAATTAGTCAGCTTAAAACGCTAGAACTCAATGTTATGAATGCTTTAGACAAGCTGCAGACTGTTAGTAAGTCAACTGACTCACAAAGCAGTTCTGAAAATTCTAATACAAGCAGCTTACAAATAAATCTTCCTAAAATTAATTTGGAAAAGTTTAATGGTTTATATACTAGATATCCAGCTTTTTTACATCAGTTTAATGCCTCCATAGGTGAAAATGCACAGCTTTCTCCCTGTCAAAAATTAATTTATTTAAAAAGTTTCTTAGGTGATGAACCTCTAAATCACATTCGTCACTTAGAAGTCACTAATGACAATTATCAAATTGCACTTGATTTGATTCATAGCAAGTACTACAAGTACCGAAAGATTGTTTTCGACTTGTTAGACGAACTATTCGATTTGAAAGTTATTACTTCACCAAATGCTAAAATGTATCACCATTTAACCACAACTGTCAAGCAAATTGTTTTGCAATTAAATAATTTAAAAATAGAGACAGATCAGTGGAACATTATTTTAGTCAAGTTAGTGTCTTCCAAATTGGACCCTAAGGCACAACAGGATTGGTATTTAACTTTAGATAATGATCAAATACCAATTTTAGACTCTTTATTAGAATTTATAGAAAAGCGTGCAGATTCTTATCTGGAATCACACGCACAAACCGTTAATAAAAATAAAACTTTTACCAAAAATAACTTTAATGCCAAGACTTTAAATTTACAAGCTAAAGAGCCTGATAACAGCTGCATAGCTTGTAAAGCCCAGCATTGGGTGGGTAAATGTCCCAAATTTCACGCATTAAAGCCATATGAAAGGTTTGTTTTAATAAGAAACAACAAATTATGTTTAAAATGCTTTTCTTCACAACATTCCGTTTCGGTTTGTGGACGAAGCAACTGCAACCAATGTTCACGTACTCATTCCGCCCTTTTGCATTTTTCTAGTACCAAAACGGATGGCTCACACAAGGACTCGGAGAGTGGTTCAGTCAAACAGAAACAAAAGTCGGAGGTCGAGAGTGCTGCTAATTCGGACACTTCTACTGAAAAGAAGGGGAAAGTCTCACATGTTCGAGTCTGTGGTTCCACAACCTTATTGAGCAGAGCCCAAATCAAAGCCTTCGATTACCAAGGTCAACAGGTATGCGTCAATGCCTTTATTGACGCCGGTAGTGAAATTTCTCTTATTTCCGAAGCCGCAGTTAAACTATTGGGTTTGAAAAGCTCACCCACACTGCTTTCAGTTAGGGGTTTGAACGACCAGCATCTTGCCACAGCTAGTCAATTTGTTAATTTAACTTTTAATTCTGTAGTTGACAACTCTTTAGAATTTAATGCCGATTTTTACGTTGTTAAAGATTTGAATCTGACCATCCCCTCTGTACCTTTGAAAAGGAGTCAATTCACCTTCTTGCAGGGCCTACCTCTAGCAGACAAATTGTTTGGTACACCAGGAAGAGTAGAAATTTTAATTGGTGCAGACATATTTTCTAAATTAGTCCTCGGTGACATTTTGAAAAATGACAGCCAAAATTTAGTGGCACAAAATACCTCGTTGGGTTGGGTGGTATTTGGCAAAGCTGACCCCCTCCATAAGGTAGCTTACCCTAAAAAGGTAAAAAATTGTCACCTAAAAGGCTCTTTAGCCGAATTAAATTCGAACTTATTAAAATTAGTTGAACTGGACTCAGTTCCAGATCATAAAATTGTGAATAATTCAAATGCTGAAATGCAATTCTTATCTAGCATAAAGCAAATAGATAACAATCAACTTCAAGTTGCACTACCTTTTAAATTAAACCCTCCTCCACTCGGAGATTCTTTTCCACAAGTCACTTGTAATGCTTAAAAAGCAAAATGAAAAATTTAACAAGGTTAGCAATTTAAAAAGAAAAAAGAAAGAGAGAAAAGGAATAGTCATTTAAATTGGCGAAATACCACATTAAAAGAATTATGGGCAACAGCTTCTTAACGTTGATGGAGCTGCAGACTCTTCTATGTCAGGTTGAATCTGTCCTGAATTCTCGACCTTTGACTCCACTCTCTGAGGAGACAGACAGTTTAGATTATTTGTCTCCTGGTCATTTCTTGGTGGGTCAACCGTTAGTACAGTTACCTGTCTTAGAACATGTCAATGAGAGAAATTATAAACTCTCACAAAGATTTAAGCATTTAGAAAATTTAAAGACCAGCTTCTGGAAAAGATGGTCAAGCTCATATCTAAATATCTTACAACAAAGATATAAAAATAAACAAAAAGATGTAAATCTACTTGTAAATCAGTTGGTTCTGGTACAAGATCCTAATACCATGACCAACAACTGGTTACTTGGTAGGATTGTTGAAGTCTTTCCTGGTAAAGACGGAATAGTCAGAGTCGCAAAGCTTAAAACCAAAATGGGTTTGGTTACCAGACCGGTTAATAGGCTTGCACCTCTACCAATTGATGCTTAATCAGCTAATTAAAAGTTTAGCTTTAAAAATATTTAATTTTGTAATAACTTTTAAGTATAATTTTAAGATTATTAGTTTCTAAGGCACTATCATTGTTAAGTGCAATCAGTGTTTCTTTTTTTTATGTCAAAGTGAAAGTGAATTAGTGTGCTTACTATTATGTAAACAAATCCATATTAGCCACGAAGATAGAAACTTTATTAACTCACGAGGGGGTGGGGGGTTATTAAGGGGCAAGGGGGGGGGCAATGTAACTTATGTACTAGGGAAATTGGGCTTTATTTTATTACGTTAATGTTAGTTTAATCTGCTTCGCTATTTGTTGATGGGGTGGGTGTGTCCCTCAGTGTCTGATCCAAGTGGCACGTCCCTAAAATGGAGAATGAAATCTTAGGTGATGAGTGAAGGATGTAGGGAAATGGGCTTCCTGGTACTAATACTATAAATAATGTATACAGACCAGCGGTTATGAGACAAAGAGATAGTTTTATTGATTGATTGAATAATGCACTCTGTATCTGTATTGCAGGCGAAGTCCTGAGAGGAGCCTCCGGTGTGGGTGTGCTCGTTGTATACTCCTTATACTCGAGGAATCAGCGCGTAGGTGTGCGTGTCGCGCCTCCGTGTGTGTAGATATGTATATATACAAGACAGTAAAGCTCTCCTATTCACTCCTGGCTCTTGAAGTCAATCACGGCGGGACTTGATAGCCTCTCTCCTGTCAAAACTGCGGAGCTTGAGTATAAAAGTATTTGTGTAGATGTATTCTGTGCACTTCGCTGGCAGTATATGCTCACTTGCTCGCCTCTCTGGAGTCAAATACTGCGGAACTTGAATATAAGTATTTGTGTAGATGTATTCAGAACCACTCGATGGCAGTGTATGCTCACTTGCTCTCTGCACTCATGTCAATGCTTGGATATAAGTATATGTGTAGGTGTATACAGAGCCACTCGATGGCAGTATATGCTCACTCATTCGCCTCACTCATGTCAATGACTGTGGAACTCACTCAAGTCAATGCTCCTCTCTGTTGTTAATCGCTGGTCATTTGCTATGCTTTCCCAGAACTCATAAGTCTCCCTTGTTTGATGATTAATTGATTGCCTTAATTAGATCTTTAATTATGAATAAAAATAAGAAGTTAATGAATTATTAGAATAAATTATCGCTCAACTCCAGGACCATTGCAAACTCATTGAATTATTGTTACGAAAAGGAACTTTTCGAAGGTGGCCAGTATGGTCAAACTTCAGTGAATTCGAAGTTTGAGCTTTATTATTATATAATTTTTATTTTTAATTTTTTAACTCTTTGAATATTTCAAGGAATAACGATTTTATAAAAGCAATCATTTATTAAATAATAAGTTTATATTTTCTTCATTAACTGAAGATAATTCATTTTAAAGAGTATATTTACTTTAAATTGGATATTTTTTATACATAGGTTTAAAAGTTGAATAATAAAAGCATCACTTTTATTACCAAATAAGGTTAAATATTTGAATTTGTCAACTACTTTGTCTATTTTAATTGAAAAAATATATCTAATTTCGATTCAAGGTCAAAATAAACTTGTAAACGGATGATCACACTCACACAAGCCAGTAACCCTCTCACCGACTGGAACAGAAAGATTAATTCTTATTGGTTGAAAGATTAACCCTCAACCAATCACAGTTGAGATGACACAACTAGCTTTCCCATTCCTTTTTCTAACCACTCGCGCTCTCGTTAGAGAGCCTTCTCAGTCTTGTTCATATCTCCGAACTAGTCGGTTGATTTTTTGGGGAGCAAGCCCTATTTGGAGGGCAGTCTCTCTATTGAAGCCATTTTACTTGTTCCCAGTTTTTATTTATATGTGTTTAAAGGCCATTTATATGGTTTCTTTTTATATTTAATTGTGGATTTCCGTAAAACGGCCATCGGCTTTTTAAAAGTGGGCTGTAGATCTTTACTAAGTTGGAAATACCCGAATATATTTTTTATTAGCCAGAGAAATAATTTTATTCCCTGAGCTGAACTGGAACAAGCTTCAACAGACTATATAGTCACATTTTATAAGAAATTTCATTCTAAACTTGGATACTCTGAAATTCTTGTATATTTTCTTGTTTGGAAAGAAAATAAATTTTTACCTTCATTTCTACCGACGCCATCTTGATCTGTGACGTATTCTCAAGGACACAGGAAGCAAGGGGAATTTCCTACCCCTCACCTGCCATCCCACTCTTCAAAACAGCTCAGCTGTGATCAAATCTTAAATCACCTGTTCTGTCGAGATCATCTAGATATTGGCTCTTGTGATGAAGAAGCATCTGTATTGAATTGATATCTGTTTACCAATTGACCTCAATAATTGATAGAGGAAATTTATTCATCTTATTTTAAGATAAGTACTGATTATAATATATGTATTAAAACAATTATTATTTAATTGAAATTTGCACTCTTTGTTATAAAGAATTTATAATACTTTACTCATTATTGTTTAAATAATAAATACTTTTTTGTTAATTAAATATAATTTCATTATTTTAATTAAAAATTATTAATCATTATTTTCTGAATTTAACTTTCCACAAAATATTCCTTACATTTATTTTTTAATAATAATCTATGAAAGTTTTTTGCTAATATTTCTTTTAACTATCCGAATCTGCAATCAAGTACTTTTTAGTACCGGACAGGGTTATAAAAACACGTCTATGGAATCGAATCCCTCAATCTTGGATATTCGTGTTTTCCCAAGGTAGACCGATAATTAAGGAATACGCGTTCGCATTTATTTTACACCGCTTATGTAGGGATTAGCCGTTCGTCCGTGAATCCGTATAAACTTAATCATCAATTGAGGTCTCCCTAACAGGTAGGTTTCACAAATAATATTTCGAGCGACGAGCCCATCCTCAGGAGTTTATACATTGATAAAAGTAAATATAAAATTATTTGATCATTGACCTAAGGCCCCCCACCCCCCCTTTTTTTGTAAAGTTAAAAATTACCTCCCATATGTTCAAATAAATATTTGTCTATTTTATATTTAGTTATTAATTTTATCCAAAATATATATATCTATTGATTCTTGCTCTCAGAGGCAATATTTCTTTTATTTGTGAAACCTACCTAGTAATCCATTTTAAATTTTAATTTTATTAAATAGATGAACCGCGATTGAAATTAGGTGTACACCGACTTTGGAATTATTTTGGAATTCATTAGATATCGCCCCTTCATCTATTGTCTTCTACTTGGAAATGGAAGTGGAAGTGGAAGTAGGTGTACACGATATTAGGTCGCGGTTCACCCCTCGGGTTTCACCTTTTGATGAAACTACACTATTTTCATTGAATAAAATTAGTTCTTTCTTTTAAAAAAAATTCAATTTTGAACAAAATTTTATAAAATATCCATACGAAATATGATCTCAAATTATTAAATACCTACCCTTATTGATTTTAATAAAAAAAATTTATATATATTTTTATTAATTTTCCTCCCTAATATAATAAATATTATACAAAACAATTTATTTTTATCCTGCTAAAAAATAAAATAACTAATTAAAAAAAAATTCGGGTGATTTAAAATTTTGCATTTTGTACAATATCGCCGTATCAGACACATCTCTGAGTTGAGTAATTATTAAAAAAAAATGTTCCTTGTTTATTAGGAAAAATAACTTGAAATAATAATATAATAAGTTCATTGAATCTAAAGTTAGTAAAAAAAGTTGACTATTTTTAACCGACTTCAAAAAAGGAGGAGGTTCTCTATTCGACTGAATTTTTTTTTTTTTTTTGTGCCTATGTTACCTCATATCTCCGCCAATTGTCAACCGATTTTGAAAATTTTTTTTGCATTGGGTCCAGTCTAGCTTCCGATTGGTCCCATTTTTTTTTCGATTTTTTTCCATAGGTATTAGACCTTTTTTATTAGGTTTGTTTAGACCTAACCTCTTTGTTTATGAACCGATTTCGATGGTTCTTTTTTTATCCGAAAGGTGGTGTCTTAGGGATGGTGTCATATTAATTTGGTCAAGTTCTGATGATATGATCACTATTAATGACATCACTAAAAAGAGAAAAATAAAAATAATTTTTAAGAAAAAAATAAAAACCGACTTCAAAAAATTAAATGCAACAAATAAAATACACTAAAAGGTATAAAATAATTATTATCTTATTTAGTTACAACTAAACGACGAAATATTAACATGAAATTACTTTTTGAAGTCGGTGCCAAACATATACCTTTTATGAATCGCACTCGACGGATCTTACTTAGTGCGTTTGGCGGGTACGCTCGCTTATAGGTATAGTTTGTTTGGCACCGACTTCAAAAAGTAATTTCATGTTAATATTTCGTCGTTTAGTTGTAACTAAATAAGATAATAATTATTTTATACCTTTTAGTGGATTTTATTTGTTGCATTTAATTTTTTGAAGTCGGTTTTTATTTTTTTCTTAAAAATTATTTTTATTAATTAATAAAAATAAATATTCAAATAACGTTTCAATTTGTTTTTTTATTAAAATTAAATAATTTCAATACATAGAAAATAATTTATTTGAAAACATTTTAAATAAAATATTGCAAGTAGAATTTTCTCAGCTTTCTTTTTGTTCATTTGTGGAATGAATGGTCGAGAATTGAGCGAAAAGTCCATCTGAAAAAAAAACAAAACAAGAGATTGGAATTAATATAGATATTTTATAAAATAGAAATAAAAGAATATTTTATATAACGAATTAGAATTATGTTAATTTATTTAATTATATATTTTATGTATTTTTTTTACAGATCCCTTGCTGATTCAATCTCTCCTGCTTACTGTTCATCTTCAAGAAAATTTATTAACTTTTGAATATGATATGTTATTATGTATATGTATATGTTGGAATAATAATTTATGTGTATAATAAATAGTATGTATAAATAAAAATTGAATAAATAATATTTATTAAAATGAAACCCCCCCCCCTTTCATTTCAAAATTCCTAATGAGATCCTTTCAAAGCCCCTTCCCTACCTCTTAACTCCGCCGGCCGGCTGCCAGGATAGTCGTCAGAGTCCCGTGGGAGAAGCCGCAGGCGGGGAGGGACTTCTGCCCCCTCCCGAGCTGCGTCTCCGCCGGGACTCGTTCGGCTCCGCTGGCTTTCGGCTGGCCGCTTGGAGGGGACCCTGGGCTATATAAGTCGTGTTTCGCGTAGGGTGGATGGTTGGGGAGGATGGATGGCCAATTCACACTTCTATCCAAGATTCTTTATATTTGTGTATATTATGAATTATAATTAGTATTATATATATATTATAGCAACTAAGACTATAATATATATAATATTATATACATACTACAATATGTCTATTACACAAGAAAGATAGGAATAATAATATACCTGGGAGATTCTTTTGGGTTGTACCATCCATGGTGAAATTAGATTAAATAATATAATATATATATATTTTAAGGGATGTTAAAATTGTATATATGGGGGGCATTCCACACCAAATCCAACAGTTTCAAAAATTTTAATGATTTGCTTCATTTTTTTGTACTTTGTGAAAAAGGCTTCTAAGGTGAATTTTAAAACTTTTTTGACAAACTGTTCAAGAGAACAACTTTTCGAAATAGTTTGAAAGTTCAGTTAGAAGCCTTTTTCGTAAAGTACAAAAAAACATGTCAAAAATCAAAAATTAAAATTTTGCAAACTATCCGATTTTAATATATTTATATACCCTTGGATAGTACAATCTAGTCGGAACATTTCTCACTTAATATTCTGATTTCACCATGAATGGGGCATTCTAAAAGAATATTCCAATTGGTCAGACATACCTCTGAAGCCTTATCAAGAAATTGTTGCTAAAAAATGTTCTATCTTCATTTTCAAGATGCAAGGTAACCCGTCCAGGACTAGGCGAGTTGCATCTTTTTGAATTAATTTTATTATAATAAAATAATATTGGTCGATTCATTTAAGAAATATAATTTATATTAACATATCCCATTTTAAATTTTTAATATGAAAAATTTGTTTCTGTCAATAAATTCAATTCTAAATTACAGACTATTATTTTTTAATTATTTTGATTATTTATGTCCATCGATTAAATTATTAAAGTTGTTATAGGGAAATAAGGACTATATTTTTTATGCAGGTAATTTATAACGGGTGTTTTTTTTAGAGGTATAGAACTTCGAATTGAAATAAAACACAAGAAAATCGTTTTAATGTCCATCAATTTGGCTTTATTGGAAGGATAATTTTATGCCATTAATGTTTAAATATGATTTCGGGCATGTGGCCGCCGCGGCTGGCTCGAATAAATCCAATTCTACAGGTCCAATTTTCAACCACTTTTTCGAGCATATGGGGCCGTATGTTGGCAATAACGCCACGAATGTTGGCTTCCAAGTCCCCTAACGTTTCTGGTTTGTTGGCGTAGACGAGCGACTTCACATATCCCCAAAGAAAATAATCCAATGGTGTCAAATCACACGATCTTGGTGGCCAATTGACAGGTCCATTCCGCGAAATTATGCGCTCATCGAATGTTTCCTTCAATAAATCGATTGTGACGTGCGCTGTGTGGCATGTAGCGCCGTCTTGTTGGAACCACAACTCATCCACATTCATGCCATCCAATTCGGGAACAAAATAGTCGGTTATCATGGCTCTATACCGGTCTCCATTAACGGTAACTGACTCTCCAGCATTATTTCGGAAGAAGTATGGCCCAATGACTCCACCAGCCCATAGAGCACACCAAACAGTCAGTTTTTGTGGATGTAATGGCGTCTCAAGGGTCTCATGTGGATTCTCTTCACTCCAAATGCGGCAATTTTGCTTGTTGACGTAGCCATTCAACCAAAAATGAGCCTGATCACTGAACAAAATTTTGCGATCAAAGTGGTTGAAAATTGGACCTGGAGAATTGGATTTATTCGAGCCAGCCGCGGCGGCCACATGCCCGAAATCATATTTAAACATTAATGGCATAAAATTATCCTTCCAATAAAGCCAAATTGATGGACATTAAAACGATTTTCTTGTGTTTTATTTCAATTCGAAGTTCTATACCTCTAAAAAAAACACCCGATATTTTATTGCCAACGTTTTGTCAACTTTGTTGACTTTTAAGATATATTTTTGGAGATTAATTTATTTAAAAAAATTAAATCTGTTTTGATGAATGACTAGAAAAATTTGAAGAAAAAAAATAAAAATTAATCATCCAACTTGCTCCTCTCCTTCCACTGCTAAAATCTAGGACATCGAGAATGAGGGCACGTTCAATTTGTTGCCAACGTTTGTTTTTAACTCTCGATTACTAACGATTAAAAACAGTAAAACGACTAAAAGTTCATTCCCTAGATTTTGATAATTTTTATAAAAGATGAAAATAAAAATGATTTTTTTTCTTTAAATTTACTCTTTCTTCTTCTTTAGATTTACTAAAAGAGCATTTTTTTTTTATCAAAATCGTATATTTATTTATTTTATTTCCAATTAGATATTAAATAATGTAATAATTACTTTTGAAACATGTTTCTCGTGTTATATCTGAATAAAAATATCCAAAAGATTTTCAATATAAATATTTAAAAAAAGGGCCTTTGAAGAATGAAATTAGTTCTTAGAATATAAATCTAGAACACCATAATGCTATTTCTGCTGCTTGATTTTAGAATATCATTTTCCTTTCCTTTCAAAATTTGGAGTGCAAATATAAATAGAGATTTTTAAGTAATTAGTTGTCACATTTTTTGAATTTAAACTACCTACCTAATATAACAAAAAATTGTTTCATTGAAAATTTAGGTCGTTTTATTATATAGATCATTCTTGAATTTGGATTAAGTGAATCAGATATTGTATTGATAGTTCTTCTATGTTATCTTATTATATTAATCGAACAATTCTTGTATATATATATAGAATCGGTTTCTCCGAAAACGGCTGTAACGATTTGGATGAAATTCACGGGTTAGGGGATTTTTGTGTTGACAATTCGATCTGTCACGATCTCATCTTCGGCTAAGCTGTTTTTGATGGTTTTTTTGTTAATTATCTATCCAATAAATTAATAGATAATTTTAAATAATAAGGACACCCTATAAATTAAAAAAAATCAAAATTTTTCGGCTTTGTTAATTTCTTGAATTCTATTCTTGTCTAGGTGTATATCTGAATTTTGAAATTTTTTTGATCATCGGTTTAAAAGTTATCAATTTCAGGTTTACGCTCATAACTTCTTTAAAAATGGTGCAAAATGAAAATTTTGTTTTTTTACATACTTTTTAGAAAAAAAAATACAAAAAAATTATTTAAAATATTTTTATATTTGATTTTTGAGTTTGAAAATTTTAATCTTGTTTTTGAAACTGTATGTATGTAAGCTATTTTTGATGGTTTTTTGTTAATTATCTATCCAATAAATTAATAGATAATTTTAAATAATAAGGACAACTCTATAAATTAAAAAAAAAATCAAAATTTTTCGGCTTTGTTAATTTCTTGAATTCTATTCTTGTCTAGGTGTATATCTGAATTTTGAAATTTTTTTGATCATCGGTTTTTTTAGAAAAAAAAATACAAAAAAATTATTTAAAATATTTTTATATTTGATTTTTGAGTTTGAAAATTTTAATCTTGTTTTTGAAACTGTATGTACTCTTCGATTTTATTAATACTTTTTTATTTTAAGCTTATATTTATTCTACAAATTTTTAAGACCGGTTTAATAGTTGTCATTTGATAATAACCTACTATTATTTTTCGATTTTTGAAAATTTCGAAAAAAAATTTATTCGCTATTAACCATTATTAAACCCACTTTTTAGTATTGAGATTTTTATCAGTTAACAGGTGTATAAAATAAATAATTAGTATTTTAGTTTGTTGAAAGAAAATCAAAATCAAAAATCGAAAAAAAATTAGTAATTATCATATAGCCTACTATCAATCCGATCTTAAATTAAATAAAAAATTATCAAAACAATCGAAGAGTACTTACATACAGTATCAAAAACAAGATTAACATTTTCAAATTCAAAAATCGCATATAAAAACACTTTAAATAATTTTTTGTATTTTTTTTTCAAAAGTATGTAAAAAAAAAATTTCAAAAAAAAAAAATTGAATTTGGACCATTTTTGAAGAAGTTTAAGAGTGAAAAACCGAAATTTGATATCTTTTAAACCGGTAATCAAAAGAATTTCAAAATTTACTAGGAAGAGTTTTTGATGGGTTCTAAAATCAAAAATTAAAATTTTTTAAACCGTCCGATTTGGCGTGGAATTTCCCATATATAAAGTCATTATCCCTTTATAAGGGTATAATAAATAATCACCAAAATGTTTATCGAATGAAATATAAATTATAATATATTATATGTACATATATCTATATTAATTTTCTCAATTATGGCCATTTGACACCCGACCCTTGTAAGATCAACCTAATGAAGATAACAATTAACGTCTTGTCGAAATTTTAGATAATCTCTCCACTGACGAATTCACGCTGGATAAAAGCCAAATTATTAATTTATGTGACATTAAAATTATGTGTGGTAAAAATTGGAAAATTTTTAAAATGAAATTTGTTTGTTTCGGCTTTGATCTTATTATATTAAACGCGCAATTCTTATATATATATAGTATATATATATATATATATGTTAACGTTAGATGAACGCGAAAAGTTAAAACTTACATACCCGGCTGGGTCCTGTATCTTTTTTCAACTCTTGGTTCAGTATCAAAACGAGTCTGGTCCCAATTGCACCAAAATAGAGCAATGGCCTGTTAAAAAGTTTTAACTTTCGCGTTCATCTAACTTTAACATATAAACATTCTAAATAAAATTTATTATTGAATATCTCAACAAAATTCATCTGTTTCGATTCCCCAAAGAATCAGAAAGATGGGCTTTGTAGTAAATATATATATATCCTATTATATTAAACGAGAAAAGTTTTATATATATATATATATTATAGATATATATATAGATATATATATATATATATATATATATATATATATATATATATATATATCGGGTCGGGTTCTCGAAAACGGCTCTAACGATTTGGATTAAATTCACTGGTTAGGAGGGTTTTGTGTTGGACATTCGATCTGCTCACGAAGTCTCATCTTCGGCTAAGTTGTTTTTGATGTGATTTTTGTTAATTGAAATAATTATTCACAGGTGGTTGTCTCGATAAAAATGTTTATTTACATTTTTATTCAATTTCCTTTTAATAAATAATTGATTTTTTAATTTTTATGCAATTGGATGTTGATGAAAGCAGTCCACGGTGGTTGTAAAAATAAGACTATAGAGGTTTTATTATTTTACATTTATTTGTTAAACCGACGTTTCGGAGATTTTCCTTCTTCAGGATAACAAAAAGTCAATGAAAGTAGTTCAAAACATAATTACTTTCTGTATGTTTTGAACTACTTTCATTGACTTTTTGTTACCCTGAAGAAGGAGAGAATAAATCTCCGAAACGTCGGTTTAACAAATAAATGTAAAATAATAAAACCTCTATAGTCTTATTTTTTTACAACCACCGTGGACTGCTTTCATCAACATCCAATTGCATATTTATACCAGTCCGTCTCCTAAAGAAAATCTCTATCAATTTTAATTTTATATCCCACAATAAAATTATTACAATTATTATTAGATATTATAAATTGGGCAATTTAATTGATTGGACATCGGGAAATGATGAAAGGAAATGAAACCAATCGACTTGATTGGGGAATAATGGAATTGAAATAATTATCGGAAAAGAGGTTTTTTTATCTAATTAGATTTTTCCTCTTATTAAAAACAAGGACTAAAGATGAATAAGGACACTCGATGGTGGAGAAGTAATCTAGGGAATCGAAGATAAGCTTGAGTTGTTTACCAAAAAAGAATTTAGTCTTTTTGATTTTAAGTCGATTCTTCCACGTTTTCAGTAGAGGTTGCCATTAATAGTCAAAACATCAAAAATGAAATGCAATAAGGTTATTCCTCTAGTAATAGATAAGAATCGATCGTTATTTTTGATTTTAAGCCGATTCCTCCATGTCTTCAGCAATGGTTACCAATAAAAACCGAAACGTCAAAAATCTAATGTAGAATTATTATTCCTCAAGTAATAGATGAGAATCAATCGCTATTTTTGATTTTAAGTCGATTCCTCCATGTCTTCAGCAATGGTTACCAATAAAAACCGAAACCTCAAAAATCCAATATAGAATGGTTATTCCTTAAGTACTAGATGAGAATCAATCGCTATTTTTGATTTTAACTCGATTCCTCTATGTTTTCAGCAATGGTTACCAATAAAAACCGAAACGTCAAAAGTCCAATATAGAATGGTTATTCCTCAATTACTAGATGAGAATCAATCGCTATTTTTGATTTTAACTCGATTCCTCTATGTCTTCCGCAATGGTTACCAATAAAAACCGAAACGTCAATAATCCAATATAGAATGGTTATTCCTCAAGTATTAGATGAGAATCAATCGCTATTTTTGATTTTAACTCGATTCCTCTATGTCTTCAGAAATGGTTACCAATAAAAACCGAAACGTCAAAAACCAAGGTACTTAATTAGAATATTAAATTTCATCAAAATTGGTTAAGTCATTTTCAAGATATTTAGAAAAAACTAAAAAAGTACTGAAATAAAGTACTAATGTTTGTGGACCGATATGTACCAAAAACTAATCAGCGCTTCATTTTGTTAAACTAATGGTAGGTTTTCAATTTCATTTCAATCAGCGCAAAGGTGTGGAAAAAATCGTGGACGAAAAAAACGATAACACACACACATCCATCCATCCATCCCCACGCACTTCCAAAAAAATGGCACTTTTTGGCCTCTCGACGAGATTCCAGGTAATTTTTGGCAAAACCGTCACGTGCTAAAATTCAATCTCATTGAATACTTCAATTTGTGACCTTAATTGAGTCTATGGGTTCCGTAGTCTTTACCTGAGGACCCTTTGAAGTCGCGCTTGCCGCGAGAGCGATTCCAATACTTTCTCCCATGCTTCGCATTGGATAAAGTAAAAATGAAATTATATAAAAATAATAAAAATAAATACATTTCGTCGGTGATGGCCTTAGAAGCATAAAAAACGACCTTAAATAAAGGAAAAAAAATACATTTCATTTTGTTAAATTCCGCAAACTTTTCTCAAAAAAAATAATTAAGACTAAAAAGTAAAAAAATAAATTATATTTTAAAAAACTAAAAAACATGCTTCTAAAAAGTACAAAATAATGTAATACTTAATCAAATAGCGGGCACTTTGTCGAAATTAATTAAAAGCTTTTCGCTTTTTGATTAAGTATTACATTATTTTGTACTTTTTAGAAGCATGTTTTTTAGTTTTTTAAAAATAATTTATTATATATTTTTCAAGATTCTCATTGGTAGAGGCCCTATTATCTGAAATAATTGTTATATATATTGAAAATCTGCGTTGCACTTCACAAGAATTTCCTGGACAAAATTTCAAATAAGCCATTTCGGATGGTGTTAAATTTTCCCCTTCTGCAATACTATATACTATATACTCCTAAATTCCTGGCTATTTTTTCCATTATTGTTCAACCAGGATTCCGCTTCATATTTTGTCTATTTTTTATTGGGATTGAAGGCAATAGGACCAAGTGATTTTTTGAAATTTTTCTTGAAATCTCTGGAATATTTTTAAGGACTCTATCGAACAGAGATTTCCTGCTACTAGTGCCGTAATGGTTACAGGTAGATTGTTAAAATTACACTTTATATTATATGCGAAACCACCCTCAAGAATAATAGAAGATTAAGCATTCTTAGCCTCCCTTATAGATAAGGATCATCTTCATTGATTGTTTCTATGACCTAAATTAATAAATAAATAGAATTACGGAACAATATTTTAAAAAAAATTTCAAATTTACCTTTTTGAATTTCATCCAAATGCTCAGCATATAGCTGCTTGGATCCAGGTTGCCCACCTTATTAATATAGGCTTAGGCGGAAGGGATGAATTTGGCAATTTTTCTTAAGTCGTTAGCTAATCGTAAAGGTGTTTTTAAAAATGCTTTTTTAATTGAAGCAGTTAGAGCATCAATATTCTGGAGCTTAACTCAGATATGTTCTGCCATTCTATGAATAGCGGGGTCATCATTCCATGTCAACTCAACACACCCATTTTACCTCACCACTTTAGATTTTTTTGAAATTTGGTACACTGATATTCTGTGCTAATATGAATAAAAATACAAATTTTCAAATTTTTATCTTGAATAGTTTTTTTATACGGCCTTGTAAAATTTTCAAAAAATCGCAAAAAACCACGAACAAACAATTTTGAAACTGCTCTAAAAGCTGTCTTAATTGAGTTAGAGAGGTGGGACAGGTGTCATTTTGCAGATTTTTTAAGAGACATACAACATGACATAGGTTGTAATAATTTTTTTTTTAATGTATGGGGTCTATGTTTAAAAAATGTATTACTGACTCTTGTTTTTCATAAATACCCAGTTTTGACCAAATAATAATGATTTTAATGTAGTGAAACGACATTTTATGAAAAATCACTTTGTGTATATTAAACTATGTTTATGAAATAAACACTCTGCTAATTAAATAACTGTTTAATAGTAGAGATTAATAATAGTCCTATAAATGCTTTCATGAAAAATATGAATGCATTGTACTTTAAATTAGTCTTATAAAAATATTAGTAAAAACTAAGACAAATAAAATACCAACATTTTAAATAAAATTAAATCAATATATGCTATGTCATGAAAAGTTAGTTAATTTACAATAAATATTGTTGTAGGCTAAATAGTTTGATAAGCACATGTTATCTGAAATAGAAATTTCCCTTGCATTCACTTGATCCAGTCTCTGCAGGTCTAGCAAGTTGTACATGTCTATGGTTGTGAGCAAGTTAAACAAATACCAGTCTGCTAAAAGCCAGCCTGTCTCCACAAGCATTCATTCAGTGACTAGAGTCCTTGCTGACAAGTAGTGTTTTAAATGTTAGTAATGTCTTAAGTTATCAATTCCATAATGTAAAATAGTTGTTATACCTTACATAAAACAATTGATACTTTAAACTTCTGTGTGTTTGTGTGTTTTAATAGCTAATTTAATCTATGATTAAAACTTGTAATTAAAAGGCAAAGTTTAAGACATTTTTAGCAAATATGGAAACTAGTGAAAAATGCAGAACTGTGGTAAGAGTTCAGTGTTGTAATCCATTGAAGAAAACAAATAATCCGGTTAGAGATAGAGAAAAACTGAGAAATGTCACACCTTGGATGACAGGTTCATTTCCACGAATACTTTATGGCTCCGTGATTTGTGATCAGTGTAGAAAAGAACTAACCAAGTTAAAAAATACAGTGCCTATTAGTGATAAAAATTCTGAAAATGAAGATTCTTCCTGGTCGGAGGTGAATGTTCCAGACAAAGATCTGCTAACTATTGTAAAGCTGACCTAATGAAATAATTATTCATGTATTCACCAAACAACAAAACAATAAGTTCAACTTGAATTGTAGATTTTTATAATGTCATTTTGTTATACAGCCCTAGCAATTTTGCCCGAAACCGCCATTTAAATATAGACTAAGAAATATATGTTTCATGAATTTATTATTAAACAGTTATTTAACTAGCACAGAGTGTTTATTTCATAAACATAATTTAATATACACAAGTGATTTTTCATTAAATGTCGTTTCACTACATTAAAATCATTATTATTTGGTCAAAACTGGGTATTTATGAAAAACAAGAGTCAGTAATAAATTTTTTAAACATAGACCCCATTACCATCCCATCATTATACTTTGCATAGTAGTTTATGAAAGTACTATCTATTTACAGAACTTTTTTGAAAATTTTAAAAGTGGTGCTTTTTAGAAAAAATCAAAATCAAAAATTTAATTTACATTAAAAAAAAAAAAAAATTATTACAACCCATGTCATGTTGTATGTCTCTGAAAAGAGCATTAAAAAAGCTGCAAAATAACACCTGTGCCACCTCTCTAACTTAATTAAGACAGCTTTTAGAGCAGTTTCAAAATTGTTTGTTTGTGGTTTTTTTGCGATTTTTTGAAAACTTCACAAGGCCGTATAAAAAAAACTAATCAAGGTAAAAATTTGAAATTTTGTATTTTCATTCATATTAGCACAATATATCAGTGTACCAAATTTCAAGAAAATCTAAAGTGGTGAGGTAAAAGTTTTATTTAAAGTGTGTTGATTTGGCACGGAATGACTCACATCTGAGAGATTCTTTTGGGTTGTACCATCTATGGTGAAATTATATAAAAAAAATTATATTTAAGTGATGTTATAAATATGTTATTGTAGGGAAATAAGGACAATAGATTAATGCAAATAATTTTTATTTTTTGCCAACGTTTCGTCAACTTTGTTGACTTCCTCAGGGCTCAAAAATAAAATTTTAAGATTTAAATAGGAAAATATTTTCAATCTGTGGGATGACTGGCCTTATGTGTTTGCTAAGAATGAAAATTAATAAAATGACAAATGTGCAAAGAAGTTAATTTGTTTGAGCCCTGAGGAAGTCAACGCAGTTGACGAAACGTTGGCAAAAATAAAAATTATTTCCATAAGCTATAGTCCTTATTTCCCTACAACAACTTATTAATTTAATCGATGGACATAAATAATCAAAATAGTTAAAAATATATGGAGGAATTCCACACTAAGTTTGAAAATTTTAGAATTGCTTTATTTTTTGACATTTTTTTGTTAATTTTCATACTTTTTCGACAAACCGTTCAAGAGAAAGGTTTTTTTGGTTTTTGCACATATAACTTCTTGAAAAATAGACCAAATTAGAACATTTTTTATAATCTTTGTTTTTTGTGTACTTTTCAGAAATAAATTTGGAATTTTTTTTCTATAAATCATAGTTAAACAATTTTAAAAATTAAAAAAAAAAAAAATGAATTATTATGATCCCACAATCAAACTTGTCTTAAAGTAGGTGTACACAATTTTAGGTCGCTATTCACCCCTCGATTTTAACTATATTCAAACGCCTCCCAATCCAACACAAACCCAAATAGTCCGTCCACTACAGAGCTGCAAAAATAAATGAGAAAAGTCAATGAAAGTAATATTGGCCGGAAAGAAAGTACACTCCTGTTCGCTCCTGGTATCCGGATACAAATTTTAAGAAAATCAATCCCTAACGATTGATTTCATGGCGCCAATTGGCTCGCTATAAGACTGGCTTCATTGCCAGCTGAAATTATACAGATTAAAAAAGTACCTGGAGCCACCGAGCGATGCTCGGCAACTTTTTGCTTCAGTTAGAAGTTATATATTAATATTATTTTTAATTTAAAATTCTGATAAAAACACCCCGTCACTGCACACCACTGGACCCCACCTCCACACCGCACCAGCACACCACACCCCCTGGATAACCACCCCCGTACCACCCCCGCGCAACGCACCCCGGCTATGCCCCCTGGACCCCGAACCCGCCACTCCACCAAACCCGTACCACACCTCCTGCACCAGTGTTTATTTCATAACCATAGTTTAATATACACAAAGTGATTTTTCATAAAATGTCGTTTCACTACATTAAAATCATTATTATTTGGTCAAAACTGGGTATTTATGAAAAACAAGAGTCAGTAATAAATTTTTTAAACATAGACCCCATTACCATCCCATCATTATACTTTGCATAGTAGTTTATGAAAGTACTATCTATTTACAGAATTTTTTTGAAAATTTTAAAAGTGGTACTTTTTAAAAAAAATCAAAATCAAAAATTTGATTCACATTTAAAAAAAAAAATTATTACAACCTATGTCATGTTGTATGTCTCTGAAAAGAGCATTAAAAAATCTGCAAAATGACACCTGTCCCACCTCTCTAACTCAATTAAGACAGCTTTTAGAGCAGTTTCAAAATTGTTTGTTCATTTTTTTTTGCGATTTTTTGAAAATTTCACAAGGCCGTATAAAAAAACTATTCAAGATAAAAATTTGAAATTTTGTATTTTTATTCATATTATCACAGAATATCAGTGTACCAAATTTCAAGAAAATCTAAAGTGGTGAGGTAAAATGGGTGTGTTGAGTTGACATGGAATGACCCAGCGGCGTGTACAAGACACGTTATATGTATCATCATTTAAAATTGATTAAATAAAAATACAAAATTAATAATTCATTAGTTAAATATGTTGAGATATTAACTCTAGCGAGAATTTTCTGGGTATTTTTAAATAAAATATAATATGATAAATAAAAACTATTTTATTTTATTATTTAATTTATTATATTATTATTTTAATTATTAATCAAACTAAATTCAATAAACATATTTTTATGGTAAATCTAGTAAAAAAACATTGCGTTCAAATTTTTATCATGATCATAATATAACTTTAAATAAAAAAAAATACTTATAAAAATAGTAATGGGAATAAAGGAATATTTAAAAATAATAATAAAATAATGTATATAAATTATGATATATAACAATATATAATTTATTCATTCAATATATGTATAAAAATAATCCAATACTTTTTTAATCACATTATTATGATAAAGGCTTCACATGAAGAAATTTTATAAAAAATTTATTGTTAAAATAATAATATCGATTACTTCATTTTAATACAATCTAATTGTTTCCGGGTAGTTTTCTATTTCATGTAATAATATTGCACAATTATTTATAAAGCACTCTATATTTAAAATAAATAATAAAAAACAATTTGTTTTATACAAAAATTCTAAAAATTCATAAAATTATTATTAGAATGAAGAAATCGATAAAACAAAATATTCAAATATAGAAGTTAAATTTGTTGAGTAAATTTTTAAAAAACTTTTTAAATCTTATAAAAAATTCAATTCATTCTCCAAATGAAATTTATAATTTGGATTTGAGACTTCCCATTAATTTTTCAAGTTTCAATGCCTTTTGCATGTTGCCTGAGATTTTTAGACGTCCCAGCATAAACGCTCCACTGGCTTTCATTTTTCCTAAAAAAACAAAAAAATATTAGCAATTTTTTTAAATAGCTTAAAATTATATAGGTAGACAGTTAAAATTAAGATAAAAATAAAAAAAAAAAAACGAGTTTATTTACAATTACATATTTTTAAGGTGAGGATTCACCAAAAATATAATAAAAAAATGGAGAAAAATGTTAATTTTTTTCAAAACTCTACGCTTTTTTATGCATTTATTATCTGTAGTATAACATGACCTTAAAATATCAATAAATCAATGAAAAAATTATGTTTTTTGAATTTTTGAACGTGAAGTTTTGAAGCTTGAGAGGCCAAAATCTATAAATTTTCGGCATTGCAAATACAAATTTTTTAGTACAAGAACAAACTTTCTAGGAATTTCCTCTCTTGAGTTATCTTATGTATCGGAATCCAGACACACAGACAGACAGACAGAAAAAATTAATTGAAAAGTTTTTGTTTTGCCGAGAGTAGCAGAGTTGTTGATTCACAAAGAGAAACATAGAGGTTGTCCTCTGCTTGATGCAAATAAACATATACACATATAGGTATCGAAAAACTAAAAATCCAAACTTTAGATTTACTAGTACGAAGTAGGTCTAAGCCTGCTTGCCCGGGGGTCTAGTATTGAATTTATGTAAAAAAAAAAATAGTATCTATTTGCTTAATATAGCTTAAAAATGACTGAAACGTGGAGAAAAATCATTTTCAATCATAATTTTTTCTCAAAGAGAAACAAAGAGGTTGTCCTCTGTTTGATGCAAATAAACATACACACATATATATCGAAATTATATATCTGTATTTATATATTATTTATTTGTTCGAGACTATAGTTTTGAAGACTTGGTCTTCATCATCAGTTTTTTTTTAATTATAAATTGTGTTTTTCATGGAGTCAATACCGTATGGATATTGAAAATTTTCGATCTTTACTTAGCTAGGAGCCAGTTAAAACAAAAACAATATTTATAATTAAAAAAAGACTGATGATGAAGACCAAGTCTTCGAAACTATATATATATATATATATAATTAAGATTGAAAATGATTTTTCTCCACGTTTCAGTCATTTTTAAGCATAATAAGCAAATAGATACGACCGCCGGGCAAGCAGGCTTAGACCTACTTCGTAAATCTAAAGTTTGGATTTTTAGTTTTGAAATTTATTGGCTAAACAAAAATGTTTTGCGTTTTTCTTAAAAAGTGGCGTTCTTTGTAATGTTTAAAATATTATAAAGATTTTATTAAAACATTTTTCACATTGAATAAGTATTAATTTGAAGGAGGTTTTTGCATTTTCTGAATGTGATATTTTCCTCTTGTATTACTGGAACCAGAGATTTATAGATTGGAGCTCTAGAAGGAATTTTTAACTTGTTAGAGTGAGGATTTTTCGCTCTTTTTTAATTAAAGTTTTATAATTATTTTCATCAGATAATCTTTAATATGAAGAGTTTAATTATTCTTTGTCTCTCCAACTCATTAGAGATGATGTTTGAACTTTCTTTCGATGACGACCACATTAAAAGCCTTATTATGAACTGAAGATCTTTTAAACCTTTTTTACTGAAGAAGATATTAAAATAAAACTGAAAACTATATAAGAGTTTTGAGAGTTATTTGCTAATGTGTCTCATTCCTGAAAACGAAACTTAATTACAAATAAGTCGACCAAGTGGGAGTCGGACGGCATACCATGGGTTCCGTACCTTATAACTCCCGAAATACTTGAGATTTCTAATTCTTTCTCATTTCTCGTTGGTAAAGAGAGAACGAGTGAATTTGTGAAGATATTAAAATAATTTTAAGTTAAACCATTTCAAAACAAGTAAAAAATCACTTAAAAATGTCCATTGAAGCTCTCACACCTCTTGATTTTAAATAGAAATAAATTAAAAAAATTTAAACTAATTCTACTTAAATAAATTTTTACAGGGATATCTAACGTACCAATTTTATTTTTTTTGTGTCAGAGCGGACGCTTACGGAATTTTGTATATAAATGTATAAAAATAATTTTCGGACAATTCACACACGACCATTTGACCCCTTATTTATATCCTTAACTTGAGAAATAATTGGTTCCCTATACAAATTTTCATGCCCTATTTCACCCGTTTCAGTTTTATTTTCGCGAGAAAAAGTAGCCTATTTCATCAAAATAGGTTCAGCGTTTAGGCGTGAAAACGTAACAGACAGACTGAGTTACTTTCGCATTTATAATATAGTTAGGAGTTAGGCTAGTTAGGATTAGATATTTCTGAATAAATAAATACTAAAATAGATAAATTAACTATTAATATTTATTAATAAATAATAAGATTGGAGTAATTTTTGGAGACGGACTGATAAGTTAATTAAATGGATATTGATGAGGCAGCCCAAAAAAAGAAGATAATTTATAGTATCTTTCCATTTTTATTCAAAAACCGACGTTTTGGAGGCTATTCCCTCCAATAATATATTGTTACTGTCACTGAAAGAGGAGACAGAGGGGAATGTCGCATTGGATTTCCTTCACTGACTTTTCAAAACCCTGAAGAAGGAGGGAATAGCCTCTGAAACGTCGGTTTTTGAATAAAAATAAAAAGATACTATAAATTATCTTCTTTTTTGGACTGCCTCATCAATATCCACTTTATTAAATAAAAAAAAAACTTTTTTAATTAAAGTTTTATTTGAAAAGTTTGTATGTATATATATTATTTATTTTTTTGAGAGTATAGTTTCGAAGGCTTGGCCCTCATCATCAGTCTTTTTTAATAATAAATATTATTTTTCATGGAGTTAGTATCGTATGGATATTGAGAAATTTTTGCTCTTTAATTAGCCGAAAGCCAGTTAGAAATAAAAATTAAAAGACTGATGATGAGGGCCAAACTTTCAAAACTATAGTCTCAAACAAATAAATAATATATATATATATATATATTTTATATATATGTGTGTATGTTTATTTGCATCAAGCAGAGGACAACCTCTTTGTTTCTCTTTATAAAGTTTTATAATTGTTTTAATGATATAATCTTTAATATGAAGAGTTAAATTATTCTTTGTCTCTCCAATTCATTAGAGATGATGTTTGAACTTTCTCTATATCACGACCACATTAAAAGCCTTATTATAAACTGTAGGTCTTTTAAACCATTTTACTGAAGAAGATTTTAAAATAAAACTGAAAGGTATATAAGAGTTTTGAGTTTTATTTGCTAATATGTCTCATTCCTGAAAACGAAACTTAATTACAAATAAGTCGACCAAGTGGGAGTCGGAAAGCATAACCATGGGTTCCGTACCTTATAACTCCCAAAATACTTGAGATATCGAATTCTTTCTCATTTTTAGTTGGTAAAGAGAGAACGAGTGAATTCGTGAAGTTATAAAATCATTTTAAGTTAAACCATTTCAAAGGAAGTAAAAAATCACTTAAAAATTAAGCTCTCAAACCTCTTGATTTTAAATAGAAATAAATTTAAAAAATTTAAACTAATTCTACTTGAATAAATTTTTACAGGGATATCTAACGTACCAATTTTTTTTTTGTGTCAGAGCAGACGCTTACGGAATTTTGTATATAAATGTATAAAAATAATTTTCGGACAATTTACACACGACCATTTGACCCCTTATATATATATCCTTAACTTGAGAAATAATTGGTTCCCTATACAAACTTTCATCTCCTATTTCACCCCCTTCAGTTTTATTTTCGCGAGAAAAAGTAGTCTATTTCATCAAAATCGGTTCAGCGGTTTAGGCGTGAAAACTTAACAGACAGACTGAGTCACTTTCGCATTTATAATATAGTTAGGAGTTAGGCTAATTAGGATTAGATATTTCTAAATAAATAAATACTAAAATAGATAAATTAACTATTAATTTTTATTAAATAAAAAGAAAAAAACTTATTTAAATACTTTTTCATATACAAGGACAATCTTATTATCTTATCTTCTACTTTGAATTAAACTGAGATCTTAAATTCTAGTTGCAAACGCATGTGTCTTGAATGTGTCGGCGGAGCAAAGCATTTTCAAAATATCTGGTCTAGTTTTTAAATAGGAAAAGAGCTCATTACACGATTGGTTAATATTTGTTTTTGTAATTAAAATGGTTTTTAAAACTGAGACACCTGTGTTTTCTCACTGGTCGATATTTTATTCATTAATGATGATTTAATAGACTTAGTTTGGCGATTTTCTATTTCACATTTAAATAACATTTGAAAAAAACATTTTTAACTTTGGAATTCTATAACGCATGATCATGAATGAATTAAGATCAGAACTGACTTTTGTAGGAATTTGAGCGCTCTACAAAAAAGATCTCCTATGATTTTTCGATAAATCCACATTTTTTTCTCAGTGTATATAAATCTGGTCTGTTTCCAAAAGCGGGACATTTTTGCTCTCGATGGGGACAGCGGGACAGACAGCCCGAAAGCGGGACGTATGGTCACATTAGGGATACCCCACATCGGGGGGTGAACCGCGATCTAATATGCTGTACACCTACTTCCACTTGTACTTTCAAATATTTCCAAGTATTCCAAATATTTCCAAGTACTTCCAAATATTTCCAAGTACTTCCAAAATACTTCCAAAGGGGTGTATACCTACTTCCAATCGCGGATCACCCCTCGCCCCACACTCTATGATAAAAAGATATTTTATATTTTTGAGTATCCGCAAAATAAATATTCGATTAAAATTCCAATACTATTTTTGATTTGCGGTAAAATTAATACATATAACTAAAATAAGTTTTTATACTCGTATTATTTAGTTAACGATCTTCAATGAAAGGGCTGGTAATTCCATTGTATTTATATTTTTGGGACGTTCTTAAAGGTTTAATCTATGACATAATAAAATTCTAATTTTATAAATTTTTCCTTAATTTTAATGTAATTTGTTTTAATTTAAAAATGTTTTTATAAACGGCCGAAAAGCAGCATCAAGCTGTAATTTATCCATTAGTTTAATTAAGTGATACAATGAAAATATAAATTGGGTTAACAAACCTGTAAAAATTGCCAAGAAGTCTTTATTGTTCATGGTAAGAGTGGCGTCGGCTGCAGATGGGCACTCTCCTTTGCCAACAGCGCCTTTCCCAGATTTCAAATCCACATACCATTGGTGGTCGGCTTCACCTAAAGTAAAACAAAAAAACATATATGGAGTATTAGAAAAAAGTGAATAATATTTAGCATATTCTTCCGTGTAATAGAGGCTATGTTTCCTTACGATTACTTTTTTTTCTTTTATTTTTAATATTTAAATACATGATTATTTTAAAATTATTGATTGTATAGTAGACTTTATTATTATTCTAGAGAACCCTTAAAATAAATTTATGATCCGGTGATAAAATAATCACTTCAGGAAGGATGTCATTAAGGATGTTTTCCTCTTGATTTAAATAAACATACACCTAAAAATAAATATATATCTCGTTTATATATATGGTAAAATTATCTTTCATATAGTACGATTACAATACTTAAACATATGGTACATAGGGTAATGTAAAGTAAAAAAATTTGTTTATTTTAAGACTTTAGAGCGGGGGGCGGGGAGGTATATTTCCAAAAATTATTATAATAAACGAATTTAAACGTGAGGTGTTATTCACATTTTGGAGAATCTACATTTTTGAGTACAATGTTTATCTAACAGTAAGATCATTGTAATTTGCTCGTAAACTAAATAAGATACGAATTTGAAATTTACAAGTTAAATCTATTCGTTTTACGGAAAATAAAAAAATAATACAGTGAAACCCCTCAAACTAATTGGGGCTGAAGCCTGTTCGGATTTCAATTTGTTCGGATTAGCCGAAAGGTGGTGGTTTGGATATCTTATTGAAGGAAATGGTTCTCTTTCTATCTTTGAGAAGCTAAAGAAAGTTACAATAAAAGTCGTTATTTACTGGGTTGTAGAATCGTGGCAAAATACAAGTGTGAACTTACTGCGGAGATCTTGGAAGAAGCTTTGGCCTAGCCTCAAGTTCGAGAAAACACCTTAACAAACTTAAATTTGTCAACAAAAAACTCGTTCGGATTTCCCGGGATTTCGAATTTCCAGGGTTCGGATTTGAGGGGTTTCACTGTATTGATATTTTGATCAAATGATTGAATTTTTGTGGGATCTAAAATAAAAAATAATTTTGTATCATGGGGTGTGAAGTTTCCCTGTAGAGATCTTTTTAAGTAGAATTTGGTTAAGTTTTTTAAATTTTCTTTGGCTTTAAAATGACGGTGTGAGATAGCAAGTGGCAATTTATGGGTGATTTTGTACCAGCTCAATTTCAATCAAATAACTTGAATGAAAATTCATAAAAAAAAAATTCTCTTCACTGTATGTAAGACGGCTTATTTTACTTTTCTCATAATAAATTAAGTAGGTCGAGAGTGAAGAGTTCGAGCTACTGGAGAGCAAGCGGCCCCGAGTTCAAATTTCACTTAAGGTAGTTGTTTCACTATATGGGTTTTCTTAGAATTTTTTTGAAATTTAGAAAGATTATTATTTAACTACTTCTACATCGATTGGTGGCAAAACGAAATTTATGAACAATATAGTTCCGGAGATATTAAATTCCAAAGATAGAGTTTTTCAGGTTCTTATTCATTGTATTATACAGGAAATCGTAAAGTTTACATACATTTTTTACACTCTTTTTACTATTGTTATAAAAAACTAAACCAACATTAAGCAATAACTAATACATTTTTTAAGAAAATTTTAATTCATAGTTACAAGACAGTTTCTGTGATAATAATTATAATAAGAAAAGTCCAGATTAATTTGCAGCAACGCTGACCTAATGCTGCCGACAGGGGCGCTGATGCCGTCGCTATATTTGTGTTTTGAGTCGAGATAAGTCGAAGCAAATTTGAAATATAATTGTAATTTTAACTCGAATTTTGAAATGAAAGACTCCAATTGATTTTAAATTAAGAAACATTAAATATATTGATAATTATTCCCCCCCCCTTCACCACTCAAAAATTAAATATTCAATTCGCTTTTCTTTGCGCATAGAAGAAGAAATTAATCACATCTTATTAGATTTATATTTTATATATTGTTTGTTTATTTTTTAATAATTTGCCACTTTTTTATAATTTTTTAAAAATCTAAATTTTGTTATTCTTATTTTTTGATTTTTACAAAATTGGACGACTTAAGACACGCATGCCCATATGAGTTTCTCATGGCAATGCTGGATGGAGCAGCCTGTCATACAAACAACACCTGATCTCTTTTAAATATTTGGAGCCTTATATCGATTATCGATCTCAAATTTTTAAAAAAATGATATAATATAATTCTCCTCCCACTTATTTAAATAAATCTATTTTCACACAAAAAATATCACAATACTGTAGATTATAGAAAAAAAATACTTCCAGATTCATATTTAGAGCTTCATTTCTTTAGCTGTGTCAGGACGAAAATGAGGCGAAACTTTTAAGGGACTATGTATTTTCGGAAGTTTACAGGTATACATTTGGATTGTGGTTTTTTAAGAGGAATAAAATTTTTGGACAGAGACGCCGCCCGCCAGGGCACCAGCCCAGAGGGCCGAGCTTCGAGGGCGTGCCGAAGGCACGCACGAAAAGCTCGTGAATAAATAATGAAAAATGTATAATGAAAAATTTACACTAAAAACAAGTTGCCAACAAAGCATTTATTTAACCTAAAAAGTGGGTTAACTTTAGTAATTTTTTTGACGTTTTTTCGCTTTAGCCATTGTCGCAACACCTTTCAATTGCTTTTTAAGAACTTTTTATTTTATAAATCTTCCTTTATAGTGTACTTTATCTGACATTTCTATGATATAATATATACAATCTCGGACAGTGTTGCCAGATTTGTCAAACGAGCACGGGATTGGCTAGTAGTGGTACATAAACAGCAAAAAGTTTTGGGCTCATGAATTATGAATCCTTATTGTCTGTACTATATACTCTAGCATTAACTTTTTGCTAGTATTGTCGCGAAACAACTACCTTCATGCAAAAATTTAGACGGACAGAAACGCATTTGCAAGCGTTTAAGGAAAAAAAAAATCATTCAGAAGGTTGGATAATGTAATAATAAAAATTATTTTACAAAAATGTTGATTTTTAATATAATTATAATAGTAATTTTTAAATGACACTTACCAGGGGTTTTAATTTTAAACTGGAAAGAAGCCTGTGTCTTTTGGACAAGCTCGGGACTTAAATTCGACTCGATTGCATTGAAAATTTTGTCTACTTCAGATCCGCCAGCAGCTCCAGATTTTTGAGCCGATTGTTTTCCTTTCGCTATATTTGCAGTCATTCTCGCATCAGGTAGTGAATCCAAGAAAAAATCAGGCATCAATTTATCGATGTTATCTGGGGAAGGATAAATTTGGATCAAATTATCATCATTATCTGTAAAAGAATTATTTTACTTTTGATTAAAACTTTTAATAATTTAAAAATTATTTATTTAAAGTAAAATCTGTATTAAAGGCCGTTTATAAAATAGTACTTAGACAACAATAGATGGACTATGTATAGCCTAGCGTTACAATATATGACGAGTAGAGAGGAGGGGATCAGAGCAAACCTGATGACACCTATCTACAAAATCTAGATTAATTTCATTTTTATTTTTGATTTTTCACTTTTACAAGTGAACCAACAAAGTAATAGTTAAGTTCAAAGAACCCTAATGATTTCAAAACTTGATTTTTTGGCTTTAATAGACACTAATTACGTAAATTTTTTTTTTTAAATAAACATAATTTCTATTAATATACTTGAATTACTGAAATTTATACAAATTTTCGCTTATCTTTTTCCATTTTAAGAACGTTTAGAAGGGGAGCATGAATTTAGGCGCGTATTTTATGGATGGCCCCTTGTCTCTTTGAAATAATTTTTCAAGTTTCGAAATATGTATATTATTATTATTTATTTATTGTATATATAGAATTATAGAAAATTCAATACAAGAATTAAGTACAAATAAGCAGAATTGTGAACAAATATAACAATAAACTATCCCCCCTACCCCTCATTCATTTATAATAAATGAACGGAGACGCAGAGCACCATCAATAAAATTGTATAAGCTTCTCAACTTTTGTAAGCTCAAAGGCCTCAAAATATCCCAAAAATCTTCAGCATTCTCAATAGAATCCCTTAAATAGACTTCCCTCAACGCATTGTATATCGGGCATACATTTAAAATATGAAATAAATTTTCATTTTCATATTTGTTACAAATGGAGCAGACCATCTCCGGGTTTATTTTATGTCCAGAACCATTCAACCAAAAATACAATATTTTTATATTGCCCACCCCTAGCCTGGTGAAGGACTCTCATCATCCGAATGGGAGCCCTCATTGTCAGAATTCCTCCCTGGCCATAGTCGATCAATAGATAAAGAGGGGCAAAGGAGGAATTAACCATTCTCGTGTGGTCCTCCCCGAAATAATAAGATTCTAGTTCCCATGTCAGGGTTTTTATGTTACTCCTAATTTCTTCTGGGTCCTGCCTAAACCAAATTTCTGATTTATTTAAAACATCGAAAAACTTTTTGATCTGACAGGCCCGAAATATATATATATTTATATTTACAAATTTTTAGATCGATTTATTTTTACTTATTTGGCCTAGAGCCTATAGTCATTAGGTCATTACTCATTAGTAATGAAAAATATTTGATCAAATATGAAGATGGATGATACTTTTTTTTTAGTTCTTTATGGTAGTTAAATAATAGACGCAGTGATCTGAATTTTTTATATTTGTTTTGCATTTATTTTTTCTTGTTATATATTTATTAGGATTTCCTTTGATAATGTTTATTAAAAATCTCTCACAGCCTAAAATCATTCAAGGTACATAAAAAACGAAGAGAAAATTTTTTTTATTGATTGTTTACTGTATATAAATGAAAAAATACAAATCTTTTATAAAAAACAATCCAAAACACGTTTATTCAAAAGTCAAACGTTTCGGAAGAATTTATCCCTTTCTCTGAAATTTAGAAAGCAATTTTTCTTTTTTTTTGAAAAAATTTGTCAAAGAAAAGGGAGAAATTCTCCAGAAACGTTTGACTTTTGAATAAACGAGTTTTGATTGTTTTTTATAAAATATTTGTATTTTTTCATTAAAATACGATGTACAAACCCCCACTCCCATATAGTATAACATTATTAACCCATGCCACCAAGGAGTTGAATTTTAAAGGGGAATGTAACATGGGTTTTATATAATTTTTAGAGATTTTCAAGTTTAACTTTTTTGTTACATTAGTAAATATTTTGGATTGAAAATGTGTATGCTATGTCTTTTGGGGTTGTGGAATATGAATCTGATATGGAAAACAAATTTTGACAGCTTTTTGTTAGCATTTTGACAGTCCGTCTGCTGGCGTGTCAAAAAAAAAATTGTATTATATTGACAGTAGTTGTAGAGATAGTAGACGCAAGTCAGATAAATGGGGGGAAAGGATTCCCGGAACTCGTAAATATCAAGGGAAACTTCTCAAATGGTCAAATGTTATGTATTTTATGTATGTTTTTTTACTTTATTTATTCTTCGAACCATGATACTTTGTATTATATCATATGATGGAATTACATGATTACATTTTGTTGCCACTTAGGAGGAATTTTCTAAACCTTCACTTTTGTTCATGAATTCCTTATAAAAACATTAAACATTAAATACTAAAGCTAAATGGAGACGATGTGACATTTTCTTTCTTACGATATGTTAGACAACAATCATAATTTCTTATTTTCATTTGAATTTTTTTCATTTCCTATCTATGTAAGACACCCTATAAAATGTTGTGCCCCGGTCTGCCTTTCCACCACCAGACGGAGTTTTTTTTTGCTTTTATGATCTGTCTTATGCATTTTTAATGATAAACACTATACAGTGGAACCTCGAGATACGAGCACCTCTATATACGAGAAATTCGAGATACGAGGAAAGTATGAGCAAAAAATTCGTCTCTAAATACGAGCATTGACTCGAGTAACGAGCCAGGCTGTTGGTAGGGGTGGCGAGTTTCCCGATCCTGCTGGACTCGGGGATTCACCCTAACGGGCAACAATGGGGGAGTTTGTTTCTAAATACGAGAAATTCGCTATACGAGCTCAATGCTGGAACGAATTAAACTCGTATTTCGAGGTTCCACTGTACTTATAAAACCTAAGTCTAAGTTATTTGGATTTTTTTAACTCTTTGGAGATAGGTTGTTATAGTAAATTTGATGAGTATTAAAAGATATGGTCATTGATGGCTAAGAACTGCTATTTAATAAATAAAAATAAGTAAATTATTTTAAAGTCTATATTTAGTAAAATCCAATCATTCTCACCTGGATTCACTGCATATTGTTTCAAGTCAGTGATTCCTTCAGCACTTAAAACTTCATCGTCAATCAGAAATTTACCAGTACACTGGTCAACTGATTTGCATAAAATGGCGTAAGCTGCGTCAGCCATGATTTCCGGTTTCCTAAAACAATCGAAATCTATAAATACAAAATTTATTAACATTTCAAATATTTCGAAATTTTTGAACTGTAAATGTTATGAGAATCTAAGTTCAAGCCAAAGTGAAATGAAAATTTCACATGAGAAAGAAATAAAAAGCGAAAAATCACAAGCCATGTTCGTAAAGGCGTACAGTGTGCGTAAAAATGAAAGTGAGATAGATTGATTTCAGGGCCAGCTGAAAGTTTTTGGCTCCCTAGGCAGATTCCAAGCTTGAAGCCGCTCCTCCAAATAAAAAACAAAACAAAATAAAATATGCTAAATAAAAAATTATGCTCAAACTCTTACCAAAAATACAAATCTGATTAACAAGTTTTCTTCCTATATGAGTTCAAATTTCTAGGGAAATAGCAAGAGGTTGCTAAATCTACTAGATCCGAGATGGAATGGATAATTTTAATTATGTCAAAAGGGTGATGCTCACCCCCTCGAGATTTGAACCTGAGAGTCAAAAATTGCAATTGACTACTTTGAGAGTCTACTTAATTGAGAGAGGAACCCGACATATGTATATATTTCACTCAAAGATTTAAATCTTAATTTTTAATAATTAAAAATCTTCCATTCCATCTCGGATCTAATATAAATGACAACCTATTGTGATTTCCTTAGAAATTTAAAGTCTTATTACTATTATAAAGAGAAACAAAGATGTTGTTCTCTCCTTGATGCAAATAAACATACAAATATATATATTATTTATTTGTTTGATTGTGTGAATGTTTACTTGCATCAAGCAGAGGACAACCTCTTTATTTTTCTTTATAAATCAACAACTCTGCTACTCTCGACAAAATAAAAACTTTCCTATTTTATCGTGAAATCTTATTTTGAATTTGGGAAAAGTCAAATCTTTAAACTTTGATTTTTGAAGAAATTCAAAATTCAAAATAATTATTTAATTGCCACTAGTTAGTAATGGCTATGTTTTTAAATTTAGAATCACCAGACAATTAAATTTTACAAATGAAGACTAAATTTTTGAGTTAAATATTTTGTGAAACGTTAGTAAGAATTTTTAAAATAAAGAAATAATTGGAGCTGAACAACTCTTCTTTAAATTTTTAAAATAAATTCCCTAACTGTAATGGAATTTCCATTCAATAGGGTACTTCTGCCAAGGAGAAAGAAGAGATAAAATAAAGAGTGAAGATGAATGCCTAGCCTTCGAAATTATAGTCCCTAACAAATAGGAGGAAACCTCATTCATTTCGTCTTAAAAAAGTATATTTATTCTTGTAGCTTAAGATGTTTTTTAAATTTTTAATAAAACCTATTCCCGTCTTAAAAATATCTCTCATTACTTGTGTAAATTTTCAGTTACACACCTTATTTTTAAATTAATATTTATCTATTATTAGATGATATTGTCCTAAATTTGATCTAATGATTTAAATTATTGGGTAATTTATTGGGTAATAGTAAAATTAAATAAAATGCATATTTACTATTTAAGTAACGGTTCGTATATATAATGAGCATTTTATTTAATTGTCCTATTGTCCAATAAATCGTATCATTAATATTTATATATTGATTAATAGTAAATAATAAAAAATACCGTGAGTGGTCGGAGGATTCTTTGCCCGCAAGCATATCCATAGCTGCTGTTGAAATTGCTGTGCGAGGCCACAAAGCATTAACGGCGATTTTATCCTCTTTAAGTTCTTCAGCCATACCAAGCACGCACATGGACATTCCATATTTGGCCATCGTGTACGCTAAATGATTCTTGAACCACAAGGGATTCATATTAAGAGGTGGCGAAAGATTTAATATATGCGGATGAGAAGATTTTTTCAAATATGGAATACAAATTTTAGATCTGGAATATTAAAAAAAAAATTAATTAATAATTTATTACTAGAAATTCATAGATCAAAGATGGTGTCATCTATTAATTCCGATGGAGTGGAATATTTTTAATTATATGTCAGAGGGGTTGTTTTTCACCCCCTCGGGAATCGAACCCGAGTGCCAGTAACAGCAATCCGGGCCACCCACTCCATCGGAATTAATAGATGACACCATCTTTGATCTATGAATTTCTAGTAAATTTGAATCTATTACCATCGGCAAATTAATATCTTTCATAATAATTGATTAGTATAAATCTATAGATACTTGTCTTATATCGGTGGTCCAGCTAGTATTATGGACCAACCGTTTATCAAGAAAACTAAGGTCCTTAAGGTAGTTGTTTCGCAATAATACTAACAAAAAGTTAATGCTAGAGTATATAGTACAGACAATAAGGATTCATAATTCATAAGCCCAAAACTTTTTGCTGCTTATGTACCACTAGTAGCCAATCCCGTGCTCGTTTGACAAATCTGGCAACACTGTCCGAGCTTGTATATATTTTATCATAGAAATTTCAGATAAAGTACATTATAAAGGGAGATTTATAAAACATAAAGTTCTTAATAAGCGAGTGAAAGCTGTTGCGACAATGGCTGAAGCGAAAAAACGTCAAAAAATTACTAAAGTTAACCCACTTTTTTTAGGTTAAATAAATGCGTTGTTGCCAGCTTGTTTTTAGTGTACATTTTTCATTATTTATTCATTATTAAACTGTGTTGTAACTATGAATTAAAATTTTCTTAAGAAATGTATTAGTTATTGTTTAATGTTGGTTTAGTTTTTTATAACAATAGTAACAAGAGTTTCTTAATTATAATTAAATATGTATGTAAACTTACTGATATCCCATATAGTGCAATGTATAAGAGCCTGAAAAACTCTATCTTTGGAATTTAATAACTCAGGAACTATATTGTTCATAAATTTTGTTTTGCCACTAATCGATGCAGAAGTATTTAAATAATAATCTGTCTAAATTTCAAAAAAATCCTAAGAAAACCCATATGGTGAAACAACTACCTTAAATATTAAAAAAGTGAAAAATAGGTGTTTTTTAGGGTTCAAACACATGTAAAAAGTGTTGAGAAAGTAACTAACAACAATTTAGTGAAATTTATTATTGCCAATGTCATTAGTGTATTTAAATTTATCCTAATCTCTTTTTTGTTTTTTTGTTTAATACAATCGAATGTAAGAAGGGGTGCACTAGGAAGATGCTGCCTCTATGAATCTCGAAAGACCCTTGCATTAGATCAAGCGAAAGGGTGGAGGCGTGTTTGTGCACCCGGTTTTTTAAGGTTTTAAGTGTCGGGAAAGACGGAGGCCGGGAGAGAATTCCAGTTCCTTGAAGTCATGGGGGGCGAATGAAGTGGTCCGGCACTTTTCCAATTTAACCGCGAAAGGATGTTGTGAATAAGCAAAACGCGTGCTATGCGCAAAGCACGTTGAACTGCATTTTTCTGACCTTACCATCAAGTGCAGTTGCGGAAGTATCTTTTGTCTGATGAAACACATAAAGTTCAATATTACTCAATAAAAGAGATAAATTGTTTGCACTAGCTTTGCTTCCCAATGAAAGAGAGGTGATCACTGAGGTAGATTATAACACAGTAATGGATAACATCCTTAGAATGATGACTGAACGAAAGAAACTAATTTAGCTTTTTTTTTTATAATACTTTATTTTCAATTTAATTAGAATTAGAAATTAACGATTCTGCACTTGCTTTCAAAGTGTATCTTGTGCTTTGATTTTAAAACCTAAAATATAAATATACATATAATGGATTTAAATAAAAATTGTTAGGTACGTATAATGGCACAAATTTTCTTATACGTTCTCCACCTAATTATAGAACCTGGTTACGTCCTGCTTGCAGAAAAGCTTCTTCTTCTTCTGATGTTGTGTTCGTATTAATCGTATTCGACTTATGAGCTCGTACCGTTCACTTTCGGAGGAGATTCTGAAGAGTTTTTCTAGATAAAGTTATGACCAGGCTCAGATATTAGAAAAACATAACAAATTTTTTCAGTCAATTCTTCTCTTGACCTCTAGCTTGCAATAATCTACTCGTTTGATCAAAAAGTTTCAGGAATTTATTCAGAAAATCACAAATACAAATTTATTCATCAAAATCAACATGTCTCCTTCAAAGTATTCCTTCCTCATCGACTGCAACGCACTCATGCCAGCTCTTGATCCAATCTTCAAAGGATTTTTTATATTCGATTTTCGGTTTGGCCATCAGAACCGACTTCGATTTTTTCATAATCTCCAATTGGTTACTAAAACGCGTTTCCCGGAGCGATTTTTTGAGTCGACTGATCAGGAAGAAGTTGCAGGAAGCCAATTCAGTCGAATTCGGTGGTTGATGGGTGGTATTCGTTCCGTTCTTGATCAAAAAATTGCGGATAACGATGGCATTGTTCTACCGCGCGTTACGTGGTTCCCACAAATCCGGTCTTTTTTGGCGATTCAAAGCCAAATCATTAAACAAATGTCTTGAACGGATTCATAAGCGATGTTCAAGTTCGCTGCCATCTCTCCAATTGTCAATTTACAATTTTCGGCCATCATTTCTTTGATTTTATCGACGTTTTCGTCGGTTTTCGATGTCGACTGAGTCATCCTTGACAGACTCACGAAAACTTGGGCCACACATAAAAGTTTATTTTCAATAGAATGACACTTCTTCAACATTTTCGCACCGTTTTTAACTAAATATTTAATACAAACTCGTTGATTCAAAGACGATTTCATTTTTAAAATCGGAAAAATCGGAAACGGCTCTGATAGTCCATACCGAAAACTGAGTATAAAAAATGTTTCGAGGATTGGATCAAGCGCTGGCATAAGTGCGATGCAGTCGATGGGGAGTACTTTGAATGGGACAATGTCGATTTTGATGAATAAATTTGTATTTTTGATTTTCTTAATAAATTCCTGAAATTTTTTGATCAAAGTAGTATATTTGGGCCAGCGTAGCATATTTATTTATTTTTGTCTAAATAATTTCAATTTTCGATGTTTGATGATGATAAGGAGTTTGCTATTCTTATGTAGTTAACGAACAACACTTTCATTTGTCTTTTGTTCTGTCGAGAATATTCGAAGCACCAACAGGAAAGAACTAAAGGGATTTTTTGCCAACGATGATCGTAGAGCGACTATGAAAACGTAACTTTACCCTTGAAATTGAATTTGTAATCATTATATTTTACTCATTGTGAAACACCACCATCTCCAACCCATTAAAATTTAAAAAATATTTCCCTATAAATCTAAACCGCGTTCCCTAAGTTTTATTCATAATATTTTAATCGTAAATGAAATTATTATTTAATGAATGGAAACTTACACTAAAAATGTGCCTCTAGTATTGATATGATGCATGAGATCATATCGTTTCATATCAGTTTCTACAGTTGGAGTCAAAGAAATAGCACTAGCATTATTTATAACAATGTCAATGCCTCCAAATTTCTTGACGCCCTCTTCAACTGCTTTGATTATTTGTTGTTCATCTCGTACGTCCACAACACAAGCGAGACTTTTTCCTCCAATCTCTTCAACTATAAAAAAAAATGCAAAGTTAGAAATAATAATAATAATATTTATCAAGATTATATATTTTTATCTGGAATAAATCTTAAATCATAAGATAATAACTAGAATTTTAGAAGAAAAAAATATTAATCCTGAAGTGGGTTCACAATTAATGAATTATGAAAGTTTATGGTATTTAAAAATAGAATTTTCAATGAGCTATCTTGAAACAATTAAATATAATATATCCATAAGATTAGAAAAGAACAGAATATATACTAGTAATAGAATATTTTATAATTTTTATAATTTTTTATTTTTATTTTATAAATGACATTTATTTAATCTATTTATGAAATCAAATTCACCCAAAGCACACGCTTGGCAGTCGAGTAATTTATCAAAAGAATTAAATACAAATCTAGATAATAGTATTTATGTGGGCCGCATAAATTTTCAAATACACATAAGTAGAGACCGGATTCCTATCCAATTGCATATTTTGTTTGCCTCCACGTACGACCTAGGAGAACACGACACGAATTGTTGGATTACAAAATAGGAAGTTGGATTACAATGGATGTAAACAAGCTACAAAACAAGAACTCACATATTTGTCTTATTATTCAGTTGTACTAGATACAATATTCTACACGAAAATGACGAAAATTTTGCAATATTTTTCTTCCAAAGTAAAAGTGGGGGGTTTAATTTCTTTTAAAGTCGCCCCTAGTACCTATGTGGATTTGGAGCGCTGTTTTTTTCATCGTATAAATCGATTTTAAGTGACCGCAGACATAATAATCTGAAGATAATTTAGAAAAATACTTGTGCTCATTTTGGCCAGTCTTCATGTGGGTGTGTAAATTATTGTATGGATTAGATTATAGCCGGCCAAATATTTACATTATTTTATTAGTTTATTATTTGTATGTCAATAAGAAAAGCATGTTAATATAAAAAAATAAAAGCAATCCATGTCTGTGAAATAAAACTATCTCCCCACCCTCTAGTATTTTTTTGATCACATTTTTGAAACATTATTATATTTATTATGTTGAATTTATTCAAGTGCACCTATTATTTCTTTGAGTTTAAAGATTTTCTAATATATTAAATGAAATGAGAATTTTGTGCAATGTTTTACTCAATAAAAGTACATATTTGACACTTGGTCTCTATAGCTTACTTTATCATTTTATTCCTTTCATAGCACTCATTCATCAAATATATAGACTATTTGTCTTCAATTTTATATTTTTAGTGGATAAAAAAATTTATTTTGCCATCTTTTAAGCTACATATATTTGCCTATTTCAACTTATTCTGCATATTACTTGCATATTTCAGCATTTTTAACTGCATATTTTATGGCATATTTTGGCAGTTTTTAATGCATAAAAATCCGGTCTCTACACATAAGGCATATAGAATGAATTTAAAATACAAGCATTTGAAATACAGTTGTATTTTATGGAATTGTATTTCATATACATTGCTGCAAGTATCTTGTATTTCAAATAAATTTTAATTTATATCGAAAATACTTAAATATATTTTATAATATTCCTTATGTAATATATAAAGTATATTTTTAGATTATAGTATAGATTTATAGAAGATATAATATTTATCAAGGTATGATGATGAGAAAAGATCATTAAAATCCACAACGTTTCAATACAATTTCTGTTTTGAGTGTTCATCATCCGCTGTACGTTTAAGGATGTATTCCCAAGCTGAAACCTTTTTGAATACCTCATGCATTTTAAAGAATTATCTTATTTCTTGAAGATAATATTTCTATTAGCTGTCTATTCGTCTATTATTTTAAATTTCTATTGAATTTTTCATCCAAAAGCCATAATTACCAAGCCTAATCTCCCAAACGGATAAAGTAGAGAAATTTTTTTTAGAAACTTTTTAAAATTTTAAATATAAAATACTAGGTAGGTTTCCTTTGTGAACTCCTGAAGATGGGCTTATACCCCGAAATATATATAGAGTCGTACTAAACAAGCATCTGATCTTTTATTTATGTGAAACCTACCTAGTATTTTAAATTTTAAAAAGTTTCTAAAAAAAGTTAAATTTAGGGAACGAAGAAAAATTATTTATATTATAGACAAAAGGATCAGCCGGGGCTCGAACCCGGGATCTTTGCATGTGTACTGCAATGCTTTGTTATAAGAACTTTAGCTACTGATCCCTGAACCCAAACTAATACCTATTGTCTATATGAATTTTGGAATTTCTTTTTTAATCCTCTCCTAGGTCATTTTTCGCAGCGTTGGCCTTGATTAATTAATTAAACAATTAAATATCCCAGCGCCTCCCAATCAATCGCACTCCCCAAAAGTCGAAAATAATTTTCTCTTCACCCGGAGAGCGACCACAACGAGGCCGTGTAAAGACAATCAATAACAAAGTGAAATTTTAGGGAACGAAGAAAATATTATTTTTATTATAGTCAAAAGGATCAGCCGGGGCTCGAACCCGGGATCTTTGCATGTGTACTGCAATGCTTTGTCATAAGATTTTTTTTTCAATTTAAAAGCTTTATTTATAATTATATACAATTTTTATAAATACATTATAATACAAATAGTAAATACAATTATCTTACAATGTAGTTTATTAATTAATTTTTATTTATGTACATTGTTGTTCCTGCCTTAAAAAGGCTTACCATTACAATTTTAGTTTACATGCTGTCAGCTTTTGATATTTAATATAATTTTACAGTAAGTATAATTATAGTTTTGACATAAGAGCTTTAGCTCTTATATCCACTAAGCTACTGATCCCTGAATCCAAACTAATACCTATTGTCTATATGAATTATGGAATTTCTTTTTTAATCCTCTCCGTTGGCCAACGCTGTGAAAAATGAACGAGGTGAGGATTAAAAAAGAAATTCCTTAATTCATATAGACAATAGGTATTAGTTTGGGTTCAGAGATCAGTAGCTTAGTGGATATAAGAGCTAAAGCTCTTATGACAAAGCATTGCAAAGATCCCGGGTTCGAGAACCAGCTTATCCTTTTGTCTATAATAAAAATAATATTTTCTTCGTTCCCTAAATTTAACTTTGTTATTGATTGTGTTTACACGGCCTCGTTGTGGTCACGCCCCGGGTGAAGAAAATTATTTTCGACCATTGGGGTCTGCGATCGATTGGGAGGGGCTGGGATATTTAATTGTTTATTTAATTTCTAAAAAAAATTTCAAAAATTTTCTTTACTTTATTTAAAATGTTTCACCAAGAACCCACACCATTCTCCCTTAACAAAATCCCAAACGGATCTTTAATTAATCTTCTCCAGGCTATTTAAGTTGATTTTACAGAATTGAAACTCAATCGAATCTTATCCAACCCCCATTTGGACTTATATTGTTTATTATTATTATTTCTTAAATCCATTTCAAGGACATTTTAAAATTTGAACCTACTCTCTTTAGCTGCTGAATAAATTGTTCCTGGTAACTTGGGATGAGGGTCTGCAGTTTTAGCGGCAACTATTACGTTAGCTCCATCCTTGGCGGCTTTTAATGCAATTGCTTTTCCGATTCCTCTACTTGCTCCAGTAATAAAGAGCGTTTTTCCAGCTAATTTCCTGAAAGAAATCAAATAAAAAATTAGTCTTCATTTGTAAACAATTTTGATTAGAATAAATGGATAGAAGATCGTAATAAATATCTATAACTAGTAATTTCATTATATTTAGTAATTAGATCAGGCATGTATCCAGAAATTTTTTTCGATAGGAGGGGATGAGAGGGACAAAAATTTTTCTGAAGAAAAAAATCAGAATTTTATAAAAATAATAAGGGGTATATTTATTAATATTAATTATGTCAATTTTTCAGCGGATGATTAGTGAGTGATAACTGCACTCGAAACGGTTTATTATCAGCTTAAGTCTGTCAAATAAAATAGAATAAATAAGAAATAAAATTTTTATTTTTCGTTTTTTATATGATACTAGCCGATTAGCCATTTTTGTCAAAATATAAATTCTGGAATACAAGTTATGTTAAATAAAATTTAAGGAGATACTATAATTAGATTTTGTGGTCATTTAGATTTAGTGTCGGCTATCAAATTTCGGGGGAGGGTCTCAGTATCCGATGATTTAACAATTTTTTACAAGTCTCATATTTGTGTATGGTATTATCTTAAAACTCTTGTCAAATATGATTCTTTAATATTGGAATATAAACAATCATTGAACGTTGAACTTAAAAGAAATTTCTTATTTGTTATATAAATATTTTAGTGATAAAAAAAATAGTCGCATCATAATTAATTATTATATAAATTATTATAACATTGGTGTATTTTTATGTTGAAACTTGAAGACAGGTTGATTGTAGTTAAGATTTATAATATGATAAGTATATGGTGTCTTATTTAGAAATATAGTACTACCTACCTACCAGAATGACATCTAATGAAATAAAATCAATAATTTTTCTTAAAGATACGTTTGTGCGAAATACGCAATTTGCATATATTAAACCCTCCTTCAATTCAGAAGAGACACGTCGAAGTGATTAGAAATTATTATATATATTTTATTTCGCCCCTATCACTAGAGCAGTATTCTTCAACCTTTGTCATCTCGCGGAACCCTTTTTTAAAATAATTTTTTATGGAACCCTTGTTCATTAGCACACAAAGATTTGATTTTAGGGGGGGGGGGGGGTTGTATTACATTTTACATGTTATGAATAAGGTGCGTCCCTGCCTTTGTTATAAAAACTTTATATAAGATATAAATTTGCATTTATTCAAACAAAAAGATAAATATTCCATATAAAATAGAAAGTAGGTATTTGTATTATACATCGAATTTTAGTATTGACTCGCAGAACCCCTAAAGCGTTTGAGTGGAACTCTAGGGTTCCGCGGAAAACAGGTTGAAGAACACCTCACTAGAGGCTTGAATTTTCTTTTTGCTTTCATACTCCAAGAATCTAAAATATTTATCTTTTATCCTTTAAGACCTCGTTACACGAAAACCTTCGATTCCAATCCGACTCTCAAATAAATCACAGCTTAATCCTTCTAGGATGCCCAAATCAAGGCCGTAGTCATTCCCTCTTATTGTGTTTAAGGATTCAGTATTTTTTGGCGACTCCCCTATATTTCTTTCATAAATATGATCTCTTGTACAGTATATTTTATTCACTTCTATAGGATAATAAGAGGTTTTTATTATCTTTTGTTGAAGTTATAAAACTTTACCATTTTTATTTTTTGCATATAGGTAATGCTATTTTTGCAACAATTTTCAACCCCTCCTCCAGAAATTTCAATGACGCACTCTGCGTCTTTTAGCCCCCCTGAATAAATTCCTGCGAGCACCCATGAAATATTATTTTTAATTTAAAATTCTGATAAAAACCACCCCGTCACTGCACCCAATTTTTATGGACGAGTTAGGTCAAAACTAAGTGTGAATATCAAAACAAAATTTCACACGTAGTTTTGGTGCATTGAGTATAAGAGCTGATTAGATTTTGGTGCATATCGAACTAAAATTAAGAAGGGGTGGAGGGGTTTAAAAATTGAAATTATAATATTTTCAAACTAAAAAAACAAAAAAAAAATGAAATATACTGTAAAATGAACCCATAATAACGAAAATACTTTTTTTCTGGGGCTAAAATTAGAGGGGAGGGGGTCAAAAAATAAAAATCTACGCCATTTGAGAAAACTCAACCAAATTTTGTAGACATAATCAGTGGGCCCTAAAAAACTAAAAATGCAAAAACAAACCACCCAAAATGGGGGGGGGGGTGAAATTCTAGGCTCTTGTACCAAACTCAACCAAATTTTGTACACATAATCAGTGGGCCCTATAAAACTAAAAATCCAAAAACTAACCGCCCAAAATGGGGGGGTGTGTGTGAAATTCTAGGCTCTTGTACCAAACTCAACCAAATTTTGGATACATAATTACTGGGCCTCCAGAAGTCTAAAAATGCAAAAACTATCCCCCGTTACATGATTATAAATAATTTTATTAAATATTAAATAAAAGAGAGGGGCCAGGGTGTATGATAAAGTCAAGTGGATGGCCACTTCAGAACGTATCAATTTATTTTTCAAGGGCGCAGTTATAGAAGCTCGCACCGGGCGCATAAAAGGCTAGTTACGGCCCTGTATACTGTATATATATATATATATATATGGTTATATAAATGTATCATGTATGTTTATTTGTATCAAGCAGAGGACAATCTCATTGATTTGGCTTCATGAATCAACAACTGTGCTAATCTCAGCAAAAGAAAATCTTTTCAATTAAATTAAATACATTTTTCTAGATTTATCCCAACATTTCGGCCTTTATTCTAAAGCCGATTTCACCAGTAGCTGAATTAATTAATCTTTGAGGTCATCGAACGGAGTCGAGTGATTCAATGACCCCTGACACTGACACATCACAATTCGAGAGAGAATTCTACAGTAATCACTGTCATCTATTCCTGGATATTAAAAGGTGAATGGACTCAGAAGTTGAAATGCATGAAAATTTAAGCTTCGATGCCTTTGGAACGATTCTAGTGACATTTATCAACTCATGAGCACGGTTTCAAAAGTAGGCACCGAAACGTCAAAATTTTATTATGTTATCTAATTCATTTAACTAGATAAGTTATCTAATCACAAAATAGTTATATATATAATTTATAATTAAATGATTATTAGAATAAATTAAGGGAGAAAGTTATTAAACTTGATTAAAATGCCAAAAAATACATTTAAATGATTATCCAACTGATTATGAAATGAAAACTATTAATAATAATAATAAAAGTGGATTATTAAATAAATGATTACGTCGGCATTTTAATTAAATGATTCGGAAATTGCAATTGTATTCTACTTACCCTGTGTTAATCATTTTCGTTGGCTAGTGGATTAATAGAAAAGTCTCGCTTCGTCCAAATCTATTACATCAAAAGAACGCAAGTAGTAGGTAAATTTATATAAATAGATACCAATATTATTATCTTGAGAGTAGGTCAAAGTCTAACGTGACATTTATTTAAAATAAAAAAAAAAATAAAATATAAAGATGGTCACTTGAAATGAAAAAAGAGACCTCTGGTGGAAGCGCTCGAAATTAAAATTAATTAGCCTTAAGTAAAATTTAAAATTAATTAGTTTCTATATTTTTAAAAATTATATATATACACCGGGGTATTATTTTACATTAAATAATATATATAAATGTATTTTGAAGGTAGAAAATAAATTGTAGCCATAGGTATTTATCAATCAGGGGGATGTACGGACGTATTTTAGAAGGCGTATGCGCTCCTTTATATAGCTAATTTAATTAATTCTGAATTAATTCGAAATACTTTAGTTTGCTATTAGATATAAGTACCTGGGTAACTTTTTGCTTCAGTTCAAGTCTTTATATTAATCCCCGAAACCCCGCACCTAGAACCCCCCACCACGCCCTAACCCCGCCCCACTCACGAAACTCCCCCCCCGGCCCCCCCCTCCGCACCCCACATCTACCCCTACATATGCCTCGACCCGAACCCAGTTTTTGCATTTATAGCCTTCTAGTGGCCCACAGATTATGTGTAGTATATAGGTATATAAATAAATACCGTATAATTTTTTTTTAATTAAATAACAATTTTTGAGTTTAACAATTAAATTGCCAAATTCGAATATATAACAATTTGTTTATGGGATTTAAAAATCAATTTATAATCAATTAAATTGCCTAACTTTTAATATATAATAATACTGTCATCTGGGAACCCTATTTTGACTTGCATATCAACAGGTTGGAGAAAGTGCAGCGTATTTTCTGTAATTATATTAGAAGAACTAGCTTTCAAGACAAAAGTACAGATGATGTCTACGAACAACTTGATATCAAAGCCTTATCGCTCGCAGACAAGTAACTGACCTGTCCTTCTTCTATAAAATTATTAATGGTCTTATTGATGCCCCCAAGCTGCTGGAACAGTTCCATTTAACATGTCCTCGACCAGGCCTTAGACTCAATAGACTACTCGGCTGTAAAAGATCTACGAAGAGCTACGTCCGTAATGGGCCTCTTGATCGCATAGCTGACCTAGTTAATGACAATTGTGCAAATATAAACTTTTTTGGTGGTAGCTATCAATCGTTCGTGAGGAATGTCGAGAGGGCTTTTCACCCTTGAGAAGTGGACTCATAGTCCTAATTTATATTATCCTGATCTGCATTATTACATATATATATGTTTTCTCTTGTTTTTTTGTTACTAATTGTATGTAGTATAAAACCGATTGGCGTTTAAAATAAATAAATAATAATATTTGTAATGATCTTTTTGTGGGATTTAAAATTAAAAAACCAATTATTTTTTAAAGGAAATTGAGTAAAAATGTAAATATACATTTTTATCGAGACAACCACCTGTGAATAATTATTTCAATTAACAAAAAACCCATCAAAAACAACTTAGCAGAAGAAGAGACCGTGACAGATCGAATTGTCAACACAAAAGCCACCTAACCAGTGAATTTCATCCAAATCGTTTTCGAGAAACCGATAAATATATACAAGAATTGCTCGTTTAATATAATAAGATAAGATATAATCATATTATCTATAATTATGACAATACATATTCAAGTCCAAGGGGGGCAGCGACATAGTGTATTCTGCGCTGACGTCAAAGATTTAAGGAGATAATAGAAAAAAAATGCATAAGATAAAATCATTAAGGTTGTCCTCTGCTTGATGCAAATAAACATATAGAATTAAATTTTCTAATTACTGCTCTACTGTACTTGTTTTTTTTTTATTAAGATTTTAGATTTAAGGTCAAAATTCCAAAGATTTTACTAGAAATAATTTTATATTGCTTATCAGAGGTTTTTTTTTTATATTTAATATATTGTATGTATCTTTTTTTGTTATTATTCCCCATCCAAAATAAAAAAAAAATTGCTAAAAATCAAGGATTCTGTAGTTTTTACATATTTTATTGTAATTATTTTTATAGCAATCAAAATACTCTCTATCGAGAGTACTAACACTAGCTATATTTACAGATTTTTAAATCAATAGGTAACAACAAAGTTAAGAGTGGGGATTCAAAATATGCGAATGGGGTGTTGTGAATTTATAAGACTTTTTTAATGCTATCCTTCTCTATGGGATTTCATCAGAACTCTTTGTTTAGTGAGGTGACTGCTGGGGGAGCATAGATATTCAGAACTGGTTGTTTGTGTGTCAACTCGATAGATACTTTTGGGTTTAAGGTGGCAGAGAAAGTGCCTGGGTTTAAGCCCCAAATACAAGATTAATGTCTTTCCTAAAATTAAACGTTCAATGGATACATGAGCTAATTTAGGGTTTCAAGATAGAACAACTTACATTTTTCCATATCAGTTTAGAAGCAAGGCTTGTGATAAAAAGATAGTCAAAGGAAAATCACCAAAGTCTCGTTTCTCCTACTTTTCTTTATTAGCCAACAAATAATAATAAATTCTTTAGGAGGAAATCAACGAATGTCCTCTGATTGATACAATCAAACATATAAATCAACAACTCTGCTACTCTTAAGTTTTTGAAAATAAGACCTTAATTAAGACCTATCAAAAGAAGGGGGGGGGGGGGGGGGGGGGGGGGAGGGGGGGGGGGGGGGGGGGGGGTATGTCAAACAAAATTATAATATCATTAATAAAATCTCAGTTTACTTTTCAATTATTAGTTCACTCTGGTATGATTTTATGACATTCAAGAATTTGTAAATAAAAAACACTTTACAAAAAATATTAGTTATCAAAGTGAATCGGAAAAATAGCCATAGGAAAAAATTAATTTGACATACCCTAGTTATATAGAAATCTTCTACAAAAGCAAACGCAACTCAGAAAACTAAAACTGCAACTTATGTCAAATATACCCAATCACAAATCCTAACTACTGGCCATTTTTTTAATGAAAATGATGAGAGAAGGAGTTACACCAAAAAGGTGCATCCCTAAAGGCCTGGGTTGGCCCCTCCATCTTGAAAAGAGGAAGAAGAAGGGTTTTATGGGGTGGGTAGGGGTCGAAAAGGTATCTGTGGATACGGGTCTTAAACAGCTGAAGGTTATAAGTCGCGGGGAAGAGGGTGGGTGGGAGCGAGTTCCAGTCTCTGGGGGTCATAGGAATAAAAGAGTTAGCGAAAGCGCTTGTTCGATTTTTATCCTACTTGACAGCGAAGGGGTGCTGAGCTTTCAGAAACCACGTTTCTCTGAAAGAGGGCTTTAGGGGGGATAATTAATTTCAGTTCGACTGAACAGACACCATGATAGTATCTGTAGTACAGGAAAGGGCAGAAACGTTTCTTCGAGGGATCGATTGAGTTAGTTAGGGCCAGGTCTCTATTAGTATAATTGCTCGCTTCTGAATTGCATCAGTGTGACAAGAGAATGCTGGTGGCCCCTCTCCACAGATGTGTTGTCTCGGAACTCACACCTTGGCATGTTTCTGTACTCTTGAAAAAATCCTTGGTGTAGTAGTTCTTGCCTCATAAGCATAATAAAAAATCAAATGCATAAAATTTGAAGGACTGTTACTTTTAAATTAAATCAAATTTTATTTCTTTCTTGAATAACCAAATATGGTTAAGATTTTTTAACCTTTCATTGCTATTAACTATTAAACGATTTATATGGTTCCGTTAAAAATTTCAATTCGTTAGGCTAGTTAAATAAAGCTCAAGACAAATGGTCCATGATTAAATTATTACTTTAAATATTCCTTAAGAATTCTCAGGTATACATATAGCCTTAATAATAAATTTATAATTAATGGATAAATTTTTATTAAAATCACAATAATTAATTTTAATCATAACTATTTATTGATCATAAATATCACAATATAATACGTTTCCATCGGATTATTCTATTCTTAAATTATATTGTTATTCACACAAGTAAAAATAAATTTATTACGGTCACCACTGGTGACCATCTTCAATTAAATACGGTTTTAGTTAAATTAATTATGTGTGATTTTAATAAAACTTAAACATTTAATAAACTCATTCACAAAATAAAAGCTTCAACCGCTACATTGTTTGTTTGTTTTTAATCAACTCAGGTTAAGTATCAATTAAAAATTAAATAATGTTTTATGTTTAGACCCTGAATTTTTGCTTCTTCATTAAGTATAGATTAGATTTAATTTTAGGAAACACATTTAATTTTAAATAAACCAGAAATAAAACAATTGAGGAATATTTGAAAATTTTAACAAGAATATAATAAAATTAATATTCACCACATGACTAGCCCACTTTAATCCATTCGCCCAAGTTATAAATTAAAATTAATTATTATAATTTTGGGTAACTTAGATTTGTCTATTATTATAAATAAATATAAGAACAAAAAACATTAAATTAATAATATAGATTTGTATTTTTTATTATAAAAATCGAAAAATATACATCTGTTTTTATAGAAACAAGTGAAAACTAAATTTTTAACGTTATAGAATTATCATAAAACAAACTTGAATATCATTTATAGCAATTTTTTCAGATTTATAA
>JALMQS010000099.1:39158972-39197190 GCA_024734495.1 Forficula auricularia | reverse complement strand
TGCTTCTTCATTAAGTATAGATTAGATTTAATTTTAGGAAACACATTTAATTTTTAAATAAACCAGAAATAAAACAATTGAGGAATATTTGAAAATTTTAACAAGAATATAATAAAATTAATATTCACCCACATGACTAGCCACTTTAATCCATTCGCCCAAGTTATAAATTAAAATTAATTATTATAATTTTGGGTAACTTCGTTGTCTATTATTATAAATAAATATAAGAACAAAAAACATTAAATTAATAATATAGATTTGTATTTATTATAAAAATCGAAATATACATCTGTTTTTATAGAAACAAGTAGAAAACTAAATTTTTAACGTTATATGGGAGTATCATAAAACAAACTTGGGAATATCATTTATAGCGATTTTTTTTTGGATTGCAATGAAATAATTTAGGATATTTGAAATAAAGGCACTTTTATAAAAAAATATGATTTGTAAAGATAGAAAAAAAATTAACTAAATATTAAATATAATAAATTATTAATATAATAGTTTTTTAACTAAATTACTTCCATGGAAGTTTGACTGTTGTCATTAAAAGTAACAGAGGATGAATTGAGCATTGAAATGTCTTCACTTTGTTCACATTCTTGTTGTTCTCCCTGTTGGTCGATTTGTTCTGAATCATCCCAATTAATTTTAAATCGTGTTACTCTTGGTTGTGATCCCAAAATATTACGTACAACCTAGAAAAATAATTAATATATAGGAGATTAAATTGAAATACAATAAAAATATTCATTTTATATAAGGTAATATGAGTTGTTTTAAATTCGTTGCGATCAAGTCCACAAGATAATAGTAATTAAAATAAGCTGACGTATTCTGATGTGGCCATCCACTTAAATTTACCATACAACCTGGCCCCTGCTTATATTTAATAAAATTATTTATAATCTTGTAGGGGGGGGTTAGTTTTCTATTTTTAGACTTCTTGGGACCCCTGATTATGTATACAAAATTTGGTTTAGTTTGGTAAATGGCAAAGATTTTCATTTTGACCCCCCCATTTCGGGCGGTTAGTTTTTGCATATTTAGACTTCTTGGGACCCAGCGATTATGTATAAAAAAATTTGGTTTTAGTTTGGTAAATGGATACGATCGAGTCTCATATTTAGGGTTCCGTAGTTTTTCATTTTTTATCTAACACTACATTTTATAAAAAGAGAAACAAAGAGATTGTCCTCTGCTTGATGCAAATACACAGATATATATAAAAATATATATATTTATATATTATTTATTTGTTTTGAGACTGTAGTTTCGAAGGCTTGGCCCTCATCATCAGTCTTTTTAATTATAAATATTATTTTTCATGAGGGTTTTTCATGGATATAGAAAATTTTTTGATCTTTACTTAGCCGAGAGCCGAATTAAAATTAAAAACCAATTTTTCAGGTCACATTTTTTGGTTTAAATTTTAACGGCTCTCGGCTAAGTAAAGATCAAAAAATTTTCAATATCCATGCGATACACTGACACCATGAAAAAATAATATTATGACTGATGAAGGCCTGCGCACACCTACACCCTGATTGATGCCATTCGTGGTGATTAAACGATCTTTCGGGAGTACGCATACGATACGAGAGTATGTATGCGCTGGTTGCGAGTGCGTGTGAAGGCCTCATAGCTATAGACACCACTTTAAGCAATTCAGTGCGTCATTGCGCTGTCGAATCTTCTGTTGATGAAGGCCGTCTTCGAAACTAGTTCAAACAAATAAATAATATATATATACAGATATATATTTTATATACACTCAACCAAAAAAAAACCGGCCACTCAATGTTTTCACAGTAAAACGAATGATAAAAAAAACTTATAGTCGATGCCTGTTCGCACGAGGACCCTTAAAAGAACATTGGAAATACTAGATTCTAGGACATATGCTTTTATTCATTTTAATGCTAAATAATAGATAAATATTAATAAATGATAAATTATCTATTTACGCTGTTTTTGATATTATTTCATTTTAGAGATAATTTATATTGAAAATTAATAAAAAATATTTACATTGTAAATTATCCAATTTATTATTAAATATAAGTTGGTTGTGTTGTTTATTACTTATTTTTTTTCTTTTTATCAGAAAAATATTGAGTGGCCGGTTTTTTTTGCTGTTGAGTGTATATCTGTGTATGTTTATTTGCATCAAGCAGAGGACAACCTCTTTGTTTTTCTTCATGAATCAACAACTCTGCTACTCTCGGCAAAATAAAAACTTTTCAACTACATTTTATAGCATCCAAAACAATTATCTCCTAGAGTACTCTCACTAATAAGATACTTTTGCGAATTTTTACATCAAAGGCAACCCTTAAGCTTCTAATTTAGAGTAGTGGGGGGAGGGATATTGTACGACTGGTTTTTATATTTATAATACATTTTGTCATGATTTAACAATCAAAGCTAATATATACAAAAACAAATTTAAATTTAATTATAAAAAATATCTAGTAAAATATTCTATCATTTTATAAGTGAAAAACGTGTAAAAGTGTAAAAGGTAATTTGCAAATGTTAATTTATTTTAAATCTAAGAAATTTTACGCGAAATAACACCTTTCCGATCTAAATTCAAAGTTTAGTTGGTAAATTCCTCTACATGGAATTGATTTATGAATTCTTTCCCACCTAGATAAAAGTATAAATAAAGTGACAACTTAAAATATTAAAAAATATATAAAATACCTATCATAATTTGGAGAGGAGATATATTTGAAGTATCGATTCAATTTTTATACTTACTTTGTCAAAGAGTGGCTGAGGAGGAGGGTTTTCTCTTAATTCTGGCTCAGAATATTCATTATTAATAAAATAGCCAACGCGAACAAATTCCTGTCCTCGATATGAGCATGTTAAAAGTACAACGGTAACTCCAAGAGCATCTGCTACAGGAATTATCGAGACATCTGGAGGATCCGCCTAAAAAAAAAAAGTTGCAATTACATTGATGAAAGGTGAAATAGAAAATTAAATTTGCCGAAAGAAATAGATTCAACTTTCTTGTAAAAAATCGCATTAATATCTTCTACTGAAACCGAAAATATCTTAACAGCTGGGAATCAGTTGAAGATAATTTGATTTTTTTTTCTAATCAAGGTGAAATATATCTATGATTCAAGATTAAGGTAGTTGTTTCGGGACAATACTAGCAAAAAGTTAATGCTAGAGTATATAGAACAGACAATAAGGATTCATAATTCATAAGCCCAAAACTTTTTGCTGTTTATGTACCGGTTCTAGCCAATCCCGTGCTCGTTTGACAAATCTGGCACCATTGTAAGAGATTGAATTTATATTAAAATGACAGATAAAATACATTTTAAAGGTCGATTTATTTCTATAAAAATCGTTTTGTTATTTTTTAACAAATGTAATCAACGCCTACGTTACACCTTATGAAAATTATAATTTTGAAAAAATCTAGCGCATGCGCGCTTTATACATCTTTCGCTGGTTAAATAAATGCGCTGTTGCCAAATTGTTTTTAGTGTAAATTTTTTTTATACATTTTTCATTATTATCTCAGAAACTGTGTTGTAACTATGAATCAAAATTATCTTAAAATATGTATTATTTATTATTTAATGTTGGTTTAGTTTTTTATAAAAATGGTAAGAAGGGTTTCTTAATTATAATTAAATATGTATGTAAATTTTCTGAAATCCCTTAGAGTGCAATGTATAAGTCTGAAAAACTCTATTTTTGAAATTTAATATCTCCGGAACTATATTGTTCATAAATTTCGTTTTGCCACCAATCGATGCAGAAGTATTTAAATAATAAACTGTCTATATTTCAAAAAAATCCTAAGAAAACCCATTTGGCGGAACTTTTTTTTTTTTTTTTTTTTTATTTATAATATTTTGTTTATTTATGCCTCCGAGGAGCGGGCCGCCTCTTACAAAGATAAAAGACAATTATATAAATTTATTTACAAACTTTTCAAACTTTCAGCTTCAGAATAAATTAATTCAGATCCAGAGCGGGTGGCTGAGAGAGACAGGATTAATCCTGACTCACATTTCACATTTCTTTTTTTTTATTTGTATTTACAAAAAATAATCATACGCCACCCGCTCTATATGTTCTTCTGCTGAAAGTGTAAAAATTAAGGAGAGATCCCCTCATCGCCCTATATGTCAAATCGTTTATTGTTTTTTGGGATATACCCAGGGCGATGAGGGACTTCACCGCTTTATGCCACCACACTCCCTTCCACGAGGGTGTGATGGCCTCGACCCTGACCGAGCCCGCCCCGACTCCAAATCGCTCCGCAGCAGGGTTTTAAAGATATAAAATCATCTTACCACGATATTTTTAAGCCAAAGAATGCATTATTTATTTTCTTGATAAAAGGATTTTGACAAAAGAAGTTTTTTGTATACATATGCAGAATAACAAACACAGATTAAAAATGGGCAAATATCTAAGATCAATACTAGACATGAGTCATTAGAAATTGGATTTTGGAACCATTATCATATTTTAATAGACGTAAGGAGAGTTTAAATATAAATGGAAATGTCTAGTCAATGAATGGGTCATTATGGAATTATTATGAATACAAATTAAGCTTCAACTTGAAGATATTCAAACTTCAAATGAATCCATATGGAATAAAGTTAAGAGCTCTGCTATTCTCGATAAGAAAATCTTTTTAATTTTTAATCAGATTAGACATTTTACTTGTTTTTACAGGCCTATTTTAAATTTTTATTTAGAAATTTAAGCACCCAAATTCTATTTGGAAGAGGAATAAAAACGATAATTTTTTTTAGTAAACCATATTTTTTCTGAGTTTAAATTTCAATGTTGATTTTGTATTTGTTGTAGGGCAAAATTAGATTACAATTACAACAAACTTCGCTATCGTAACTTGTGTACAGAATTTCTCTAGTCAATATACTTAAGCAAACACGTATGATAAAAATTAAATATTCAGCCAAATTGAAAATCTAATAGTATTAGTTACGATCATGCACTGTTACCATGTATTTAAATAGTAATTTTTGAAAAAGTTTTTTGTATGACCTCAGAATAAGGCTTGCAAATCGGTTTTTTTGTTAAAATTTATCTACTATAAAATTCGGGTTTTCCTGAAAAACAGAAAGTCAATCATATTTTTTTTCAAGAGATAAATAATTATATTTTTCTACTGTTATTCATGAAGTATTTATATTGTAATTTATTTAAATTCAAATGAAAAGAAAAATTTAAGTACCTTATATGAATGAACGAGCAATGTTTAAATAGTAAATACAAAATATTATAGCGAAGTAAGTAGAATTGGTCTGTCAATAAATTTAAAAAGATAGGATATTTTAAACAGAAAAACAGTGGTAAAAGTGGCACATATTTTGTGATGTAACAACTATAAAAATATTACATTTTCTTAAATAAATTTCCTGCGTATATATTGAATTTTAAGTAGGTATTTTGAAAAGATTTATAGTTGTTTTTAAGTAAAGAATTTATGCTTACAACAATAACTTTAATTATCTTATTAAATGCACTGGCACCCCAAAAGAGAGCGAGTTTTTTCGATCGGCGGAAATTTCTGAACCAAATTATAAGGTTGGCAACTAAGTAATTGCGGATTTCACTCATAGATGGCTTCAGTTGAATTTTTAGGTTTGCTGGCGTAGTCCAAATTCAGCTGTCAATCAGTAAAAAAAGTTTTTTGATCGGTTGCGAAGTTTTCGTTTGGCGTTCTTTGAAAAATGGAAAATCAAAAGGAACATTTTCGTCATATTTTGCTTTTTTATTTCCGCAAAGGGAAAAACGCATCGTAAGCTCACAAAAAGTTATGTGCTGTTTATGGCGACGAAGCCTTAAAAGAACGGCAGTGTCAAAATTGGTTTGCCAAATTTCGTTCTGGTGATTTTTCACTCAAAGATGAAAAACGCTCTGGTCGTCCAGTTGAAGTTGATGACGACCTAATCAAAGCAATAATCGATTCGGATCGTCACAGTACAACATGTGAGATTGCAGAGAAGCTTCATGTATCACATACATGCATTGAAAATCACTTAAAACAACTTGGCTATGTTCAAAAACTCGATACATGGGTTCCTCACGAACTGAAAGAAACGCATTTAACGCAACGCATTAACATCTGCGATTTGCTGAAGAAACGTAATGAAAATGATCCATTTTTAAAACGACTGATAAGTGGCGATGAAAAATGGGTTGTTTACAACAATATCAAGCGGAAAAGATCGTGGAGCAGGCCAGGTGAACCATCTCAAACAACATCAAAAGCTGGTATTCATCAAAAGAAGGTTTTGTTATCAGTTTGGTGGGATTACAAAGGAATTGTCTACTTGGAACTCTTACCACCCAACCGAACGATCAATTCTGTTGTCTACATTGAACAACTAACGAAATTAAACAATGCAGTTGAAGAAAAGCGGGCCGAATTGACAAATCGAAAAGGTGTTGTATTCCATCATGACAATGCAAGGCCACACACATCTTTGGTCACTCGGCAAAAATTATTGGAGCTTGGTTGGGATGTTTTGCCACATCCACAATATAGTCCTGACCTTGCACCATCTGATTATTTTTTGTTTCGATCTTTACAAAACTCCTTGAATGGTAAAAATTTCAATAATGATGATGATGTCAAATTGTACCTGATTTAGTTTTTTGCTAATAAAAACCAGAAGTTTTATGAACGTGGGATTATGATGCTGCTTGAAAGATGGCAAAAGGTCATTGATCAAAATGCATTACAGAATAAAGTTATTTAGTTCCATGAAAGAATTGACTTTGACTTTCAAAACAAAATCCGCAATTACTTAGTTGCCAATCCAATATGTTCTACCATGATATTTGACCTGTTGGACGCATTAGTTTTCCTTAAATATTATTTTATTAAAATGAAAGATTTATAAGTTATCTTTTATGTTACTTTTCTATTCATTTTACATAATGAAACATTAATAATAAAGTTAAGTTATTTGTATTTTATATAATTCTTAAATAAAAAATAATTCTTATTGCTAAATTTTGTTTTGTATATTTTTATTTATTTTCCTTGGTTAACCGGTTTACCACTTCAATCACTTTGAAATAATTTTATCGGGTTTTTGCAAGCCCATTTGGTCAGATCCCAAAAGAATCTTTTTATTTTTATATTGATAGTAATGGGTGTGTTTTAATTGGTCTCTAGTTCAGATTATAGCAGGACATTTGATAAAAATTAATGAGAATTAAATTTTTCAAAATAATACAATTTTTTCACACGACCTAGACAAACAGAAGAGGGCCAAAAAGTGGATTTTAGAAAATGTGTAATCAAAATGCTGGTGGCTGCTACCAATAATTATGAAATTAGCTATTTTGGCTAATTGATAAGAAATCGGCGCCGGCTGATTTTCATTTTATTTATTTTTTTTTTTCAGAAAACGTTATTCCAATTTACATATTGGAGTATTTTCGAAATTTCCCAAAAATACCTCTACAGATTTTGATAAAAATACAAAATAAATGATTGTAAAAAAGCCTCAGCGGCTACCAAAATGCTTTTAATCGAATGCATAAAAATTATATTTTTTGCGATATTATTGATTTCTGAAAAAAATGAGGTCCCTAATGAGGGACGAATTTCATTAATATCTTAAGTCTCTAGTAATTGATATATTTGACAGATTAATGCAACCAAATTTCAAAGCCAAAATATTACTTTAAATTAAAAATTAATTAGTAAATACCCAGCAAAAGAGATATTGGAAATTAATTAACCAACTCCCCTGGTCATATTTATAAAGATGAAATACTTTATTTCGTACAGTGTGAATCTTTCCTAATGACCATTTAATAGATAAAACAAATAGGATAAAATCGTCCGTAATAGAAATTTGGATAAAAATCTAGTCTACGATCCATGATTTTACATGAAAAGAGAACCATTGGAAGAATACGAGTTTCTAATCAGTAGAGATTGTGGTGTTGGTGCAAGGTGAAACATCTTTAATAAAGATAAGAGTAAATAAATATTTTATTTAATATGGATTTACTATGAGTTAAGGATACTGGGTCACTTATTTCACATTAAAAAGTGAAAGTCGGTTTTCTAAAAATATTAAATTCTAATTTTTGGTTGTCGATGGTTATAGTTAAATCTAAAAATGAAATAGTTTTATTGCCTATTTCTAATGTGAATTTAATATTTTTGTGGATTTGATTTAGATAATTACTAAGTAACTGGATCCCTCTAGTCGTACCCGACCAAACAACGAAAATATCATCAACATATCTTCTCCAGAATTTGATATAATTATATGAGGGGTTAAATGTGAAATCAGTGACCCAGTATCCTTAACTCATAGTAAATCCATATTAAATAAAATATTTATTTACTCTTATCTTTAATACGAGTTTCGTTGGGCCACACATAAAATACACTAAGGATAGCTGATGAGCAAAAAAACGTAGAATATTTTGTTAACATATTTAGGCAATTTAAGATTTATTGCTTCATCAATTTTTTTATTATAAAAGTAAAAGACAAGTCAGCAACATAAAATTATAGAGATGTTTGTCGTTGTTTTTGAGATATTTGATTCAAATGAATTCTCAGAGTTGTCAAAGTGCTCATCAAATATTTTGGATCTAGCTTCATTCTTTTTGTGCTTCATACTTGAAAATAGTTGCTTGAATAAATGAAATTATTTAAGAATCATTTTATGAATACCACATTGGTAAATAACGTTTAAATTCAAAAATTAACTACCTACTAATAAATTAAATTGAAAGTTTCTTTTTGCCGATAGTTTCAGAATTTTGATAAGTTAAAAGAGTATGTCTTCTACTGGAAAAATAAATTTTTTAATTTATTTATAACGAAAATATAGTTTCGAGGGCTTTGCCCTCTTCATCAGTCTATTATAATTGATTCACAGGAATTGATGTACTATAGTCTCGTTATAAATAAATTAAAAGATTTATTTTGCAGCAGAAGACACTCTTTTATTGTCGCCTTTAATTTAATTTTGATAGCAAGTTAAAATTATTGTAGTTTGCAAGTTTAGGATTTTTTTGTCGGGCCACATTAATAGTAGTTTTGAGCCGAATGCGGCCCGCTGGTTGAACAAGCCTGGTTTCAAATGTTCATTAAAATATTTATTTATGCAATTATCTTATGTTCTGTAGCTAGATAGATCAATATTTATTAATCAGTTATTTATCTACAAATATAAATATTTTAGCACGTGCATGAACTTTCTACGACATTACATTTTTTTTTTTTATTTTATTATTGGGTACGTAACAGCAAACAGATAGAAAAAAAATATGTCTAAAAATATTTTTTTTTTTCACTTTTCAGACATTATTTTGACAAGAATAAGCAAAAAAAAAAGGTAAATTGTACTAAGTAAAGAAAAGTAAAGTAAAGAAAATTTTTTGAAAAACTTTAAAATTTAAAATATTAGGTAGGTTTCACATAAATATGTATGTGAAACCTACCTAGTATTTTATATTTTCAAAAGTTTCTAAAAAAAATTTCTTTAATATGTTTCACCAAGAACCTATACCCGAGGGGTGAACCGCGACATAAAATAGTGTAAATCTACTTTCAAGTAGAAGACAATAGATAATTTCAATGACGGTGTGCACCTAATTCCAATCGCGGTTCACCCCTCGCCTACACCATTCTCCCTTAACAAAAAATGTACTAACTAGTATTAAGGGTAGATTTTGGATTATTCGAAACGTTACCTGAAAAACGAACATGTGTTTTCCTTCAGGAATGGGCCCGACATAAATGGTATCAAGCACTTGATCATAAGCTTCACTTTCTGCTGATCCGACGTAGATCATTTTCCATTCTAAATCTGAAAAGATCAAAAAATAATTTATTAATATCGAGAATTTATATGGGCATTCAATCAAGGAGATCCCGATTTACCTTCTTTTAATTCTTCTATACATTCGAATGTTAATTCGAATTGAAAGGGATTTAAAAAGGCCGATGGATTATCAAGAACAACAACATTACATAGTTGTACTTTGGCCATAATTTAGCAGATTAGTTTGCAAATAGTTGGGAAACGTTGAACAAAAGCCAAATAATAAACCCGTTTATATATTTTCAACTATATTAATTCATTTAATTGACCAAAAATACTGATTTATAGGAATTATATATTTCTACAAGTTGTATTTACTTAAGTTTGTAATAAATTAAACTAGAATTAAATGAATACAAAAATAAGTAAATTATAAGAAATGTGATTTTTTGAGTAAATGCTGACAACTTTGCGCGCGAACTTGTCAAGTAGTAAACCAAAGAAGTGCAATTGAAAAGATTGCAAACTTAGATAGATCACGTGATCAGATATTTATTATTGTTAATTAATTGATATTATTAAATTAATTAGATTATGTATTTCAATAAAAAACGTATTCTAAATAAGATTTATAAAAAATAACCTTATTATTATATATTTCGAAATAATAATAATTTTTTTTGACACGTAATCATTTGTCCCAAATCGACAAAATATTTAAATTCCTATAATATTATTTTTCATTGTATGTGTAATATGAACTTAAGATTTGTTAATATAATAAGAAAATTGTTTTAAAAATGGAAATTGATTCAATTTTTAACAAAAATATTATTTCGGGTTGGTTCATCCATGGTGAAACTTTATAAAATTAGTTCAAATTTTCTTGCTTATACACGACGTTTCGACACCCAATTCAGTAGTCCTTTTCATGTAGTTCAAGTCAACTCAAATCTCCAAACCATTCTCTTTTTCTACCATGCTATATGCATAGGAGAATTTCGGAAGGGTTATTTGTGGGTTAAAAATCGAATACTAACATTCTTATTTTGTAATCTGTTGTAGTTCTTTCATAAATGCAAAAATTCAAGTCTTCGAAACTTGGAATATAAGTCATTAAACCATAATAAACACACTGTTAAAATTTGAAGACGATTTACCCAATCAAACATGAAATAATTGCAATTAAAAATGGAATTTTTTACATATGGTAGATTGAGAAAATGATCATTATTTTATTTTTTTTTCATTGAAGGACTTTCACCATCTTGATGAAAAACTAATATTTGTTAGAATAATATATTCGGAGTAGTTAAAAAAAAATTGAAATTATTTACCTCGTAGTTTTGATAAAAAATAAAAAAAAAACATATTTGGGCGATTATAATAGTTTAGGTGGGTAGATCAATGGCTTGGAAAACGATCCATTCACAAAGAGGATATAGTAGTGTGAGAAGTACAGTCACGTTAAAAAAACAACCTAAAATTTTTGCACCGTTCATATATGGAACATATGGTGTGAATACAGTTTTGATACTTCCAGTTCTTTAGACGTGGGTCTATTTTATACATACGCACCAAGGATTTTATATATATATATATATATAGATGGAGAGATAGAGATGAAATTTAAAAGAAAATTGTTGTAAATATGGACATGGATGGGGACTCTGATTGGAAGAGTTGGTTACGAGGCTAAAACTTTTTGTGTGGATTGTCCCGAAAGAACTACCTTAAATGATTTTATATAGAATAAATGCAATTCAAGATTTATTATTAAATAGGTATTATCAATTATTTAAATTTTTAATAAATATATACGAAGTACCTAACGCGTTTTGCATCCTCTAAGCTGAAATTTCAGGTGCGTGGGGAACCCTGGAGATCTCCACACTGACTGTCCAGGTTGTTGGTTAGATATATCTCCAGTTTTCGCCATGTGGAATGGCTCCTTCGTTTGAAATAAAATGTTCATGGTTTTAAAATTTCACGGGATAGAGCGCATAGGGCATTTCAATAGGTGGTGCATTGTTTGAATCACTTCACATTCGCAGAGGTTAGTTAGTCTTCAGGCATTGGTGATATCTATTCATTTGAAAACTGTATTACAATTTGAATCCGAAACGTGAATAAAGTAGCAATTTCTAGCCATTATTATAATTCTCCCCCTCCCCCGAATGGTCATTAAAGCCTAAAAAATCTTATTAATTCAGTTTTTCATGGCATGTGGTAAAAATAATTCTTATTTTAATGAATAATATTTAATATTCTATCTTAACTTATTTTGTTAACTCTTTAGTATGTTAAAAAGCACCATTTCCAAAAGATCTCTGAAGTTAAGAAATATGGGGTGCGGTTAATTCTGTGATGGGTGACCGTCTACAAGTTCGGTCTGCTATTGGCATGTTTACAGGCTTTCCAATCACAGTCGTGTTGCGTGCATCCTAATAGGATTTATTGGGAAAACAAAAGGGAAATTTTAAGAGTTGAATTTCAATGGCATATCTTTGAATTAAAGAATTCCTTCAGATTGGTCCAGCAATGGTGTAATTAGAAAATTGGATTTGGCTTAAAATTCTGAAGACATTTCTAAGTCATAATAGATTAAGGACGTTCCCTAATATAGCTCAGATGCAGTTCGCTCTTTCCCCTACTCTCACATGTGCAGAAAGGCAAAAATATTTTCCCTGCGTCGTTTCTCGGATCTGGCAACATTAGATTCTTACCGAAAAAGACAAAGAATAAAAAAAAACACTTCATGAAACAGCTCAATGCAAAATTCCAGATGAGAACAGTATAGTTAGGTTGGGTGAATTAGCTAAAAATCTTAAATGCACCAGCTGCAGAAGTTTTTTGGATATGGAAAAATTGAGTAAATTTAGTGCGACGTTGCCAAGTCGCCATCTCTCACTTGCCATGCCATGAGAGAAAAAATGAAAACCATCATAGTACCTAACTTTTAACATTTTTCATACAAAACGAATACCACTTGTTACAATTATTTTAACAGAAAAATATTTGTTATATCTTCAGTTAATGATTCTCAGTTTTTCAAAATAATATCAAGAAAATTAAGATTGTTATTTAATGAAACAGTTGATTTAACATCAATCGGGATAGGGTTCGCGTGTTTAATATGCAAATTTCAATAGACAATATTTTTAAATTTAGTGCCGCAACGACTATTGAAAAAAAATTCTGCGTATAAAGGACACTTATAAATATGTGTATTCAAAGTTTTAAAAGGATTGCAAGAAAATCGATTTATTAGGGAACGTCCTTAAAGAATTCCTTCAGATTGGTCCAACAATGGTGAAATTAGAAAATTGGATTCGGCTTAAAATTCTGAAGACGTTTCAAGTCATAATAGATTAAGTCAATTCAGCCACATTAATCTGTTAAAATCGATGTTTTGAATTGAGCGTCATGTCAGTAGTAACCACAGATATATATCTAATGTAATCACTCGAAAACGGCTTCAGAATTAGAAATCATAACTGAGTGAATAAATTATAAAATTGGTTCATAATTTATTTTTATTTTTGTTGATACAATCCGAAAGTTTCATTAATTTGGCAACGAAACCCTTTACAATCAGATGGTAAGTGTGTAATAAGAGACAAAATCTTTGATGAAAGCTTTAATTATTATAGTTTATACAAAACGAGTTTTTCAACAAATATTAAATATGAAAATTATACAAAAATGACAAAAAAAAGATGAAACAAAAATATTTATTTTATTGAAATATTAATAAGATTTATGAAAAAACATAACTTGTATTTTTTAATAATTAAATATAAAGAGAAAAACAATTTTATAATGCTACAACTGATTATAAATAAAGAACAATTTAAAATACAATTTTTTTTTTAAGAAATTTAAATAAAAAAGGGAAATGATTGCTGCCAATCAACAATATATTTTTCTTATATTTATAAAAGCTCTTAAAAGGACAGGTTTCTGGAAGGCACAAATGATTTCTTGATTATATTACTTAGCAGTCGGTTTTATGAATTTTTAAAATTAATATTTACAATGTGAAAAAAATCTAATTGATAACAATACCTTTTTTTTAAATCACACTTGGAAAATAATAAATCAACAAAAGTAACAGAATTGTTTGAATCTTAATTTATATATATATAGTCTTTGTATTCTGGTATTTGTATTTTTTTTTTCATCATTTTTATATACTTTTTTTATAATTTTTGACCATTTTAAAAAATACCTATTAATAGTTAAAATATAAATTATTAAATTAAGAACAAATAAATGTCAATTACCAGATTACAATGACAAGTGTTCGATTGATCATTCGACTATGACATAAGGCAATATGTGTAAGAGTTCTCCCTTATAGGATTTTTTTGAAACCAATTCATGCCATTCCCGAAAGCCAGTATCTTTCTCATCACGCAGCACACCTTCATGCATAGTGCCATTAAGTCCTATTAGTTGGTCCGTTTGTAACTGTGTTACTTGTTCATCGGTTATCTCTGTAGGCTCTTCGGGTTTGGAATATGGATAATCATCGTCATCCACATGATCAAGTACCGAGTAATCGATGGGTGGCAATCGGGCCATAATGGCATTGATGGAATCATCTACGGAGAGGTTCGTTGTTGATGTTGTTGGTTCTGGATCATCTTCAACTTCAATCACGGTTGTAGTAGGTTCCGTCTTTGCCTCTCTAAGAAATCTTGCAATATGTTCCGTTTTGCTTCGAGTCATTTCTAATTCATCGATGTTCGGCAATGGAAGGCTATTCGCTAGACTAGGTTTCTCTTCTTTATGCGCCTTTAATCCAGCCAGGAGTTCTTTTGTTGTTTTCACTTTAGGCGTTCGGGCAATACTTGCGATCTTCTCTTTCACTTCATCTTGCGAAGCATCACCTGCTGCATTTTTCTTTAATTTTTTCCTACCCCTTTTTCTTGGTTCACTATTAACAACTTTTGTTTCTATAGGCACTTGATTCACTGATATAATCTCAACACTTCCGGAGCCAAAGCTGTCTCTCGAGTTGTCCTCATGAGGCCGAGTTTGACCATTCAATCGTTCTGGATCTTTCCGAAGACGTTTGTTGGCTGCATGAGTTCTAGGAACGGGATCACTATGGGGTTCTTGGGTATGATTCACACGTGGGGCGGACACATCTTGAAAATGTCGCTTCAAGGAAGGTTGCGACACTTGATCCGATGTTGTCGGGAGGTGAGGTACGGCAGGTGATCGCCTGCCCAGATCCACGGGTGAAAGTGATTGTGCAGGTGAAGGTACTGGAAGGCCAGGAGATAATCGCCGATCCACTAATGGTATAGGTCTTTTATCTAACATTGGACTACTCAATCGGGAGGCGAAACCTGCTCCATTTGTCTGATGTTGATGCGGATGATGAGCATGGTGTTGAGGAGTAATTTGCTCCTGGGTGGGTAATATCATGTCACGCCAACGCCGTAAAATATCCTTAGCACGTTTGGCCAAAACATCATCTTTGGTCTTACGTCGCAATTCGTTAACAATTTTCCCAAGTCTGGTGGTCTGAAAATAGTAAGAAACAATATTAATCAATGGTATTACAAAATTAAGACATTTTTTGAGAATAGTAGCAGAGTTGTCAAATTTATAAGAATTAAGAATTTTTAAGAATAAATCAATCAAAGGGAGAGTCGTTTGCTTGATGTAAATAAATATACGCACATATATTATACAATTTGATATATTCATTTATTTACATCAAGCAAGCAAGACACGATTTGATTGATTAATATTAAACATTTAGGAGTTTTTTCGAGAATAGTAGAAGAGTTCGGAATTTATTAAGAATAAATCAGAGTCGTTTGCTTGATTTAGTAAATAATAAATATGCACAGATATACAAGAAGCAGAGGGTCTTTCCCCGGGATTTTTAGGGAGAAGAATTTTAAATCAAAAATTTATTTTATTTGTTTTAAAAATGTTCACAAAAATTTTGAAACATGGCTATTTTCATTATAATTACATTCGCCTGCCTCCCGGAGGGTAAGATGACTTCCAGATTTTATGGTGGGTGGGAGTTTTTGAACATATATTAAATAAATTTATTATATACTTATATATGCATCAAGCAGGACACATTTGATTGATTTTTATAAATAGTATTTCAAAATTAAATGAAAAGTATTTGAAATTAACTTATCAAACTCAATCATGTTAGATTGAATAAATAATAAAATATAATAAATATAGTAACAAAGTATATACGTATAAGATGTTTTAAATGATCAAATATTCAATAAAATAAAGACGGTATAAAAATGAAAATTAGTCTATGAATAAATAAATGATGAAAAGTAAAAAAACCAAACAAAAAGAAATAAGAAAATGTCATATTTTCTCAATTAATAATGCCTATGTAATAGAAATTTCTTCAGATTTTTGTGGGTAAACCTTAAAAATCAAATCTCATTTTTAAGAACATTGATTTCTATTTATATAATATAATATGATTTTTTTAGTAATAAACTTTAATAAATTAATATAAAAAAATAATTTGATGTATAAAATCATAATTTAAAAATGTTAATAATGTAAATTTCCTACGTTTTAAAGCTTTTTTCTTGACGTATGCGGCAGATTTATTTAAAATTTTAAAGTATAAAGAATAAATCAGAGGGAATCTTCTGTTTGATGTAAATATATTGGTTAGAACCAAATGTTGTATGAATTTTAAACATACCAAGGTTGCTAATATATATGCAGGGCTGTAGTGGAGGGTATACGGCGTATACCACGTGGTTTGATCCGAGTAAATAGTGTAAACCCAGTTGAAAATTTAAACAATTTTGAGACATTAAATTTTTGAATATTTTAAATTGTTTCAATTTGATTTTAAAATGATAATTTTTTAAAAAATACCCTACTAAAACATTTTATTTTATTATTTTATATATATATATAGCGTATACCCTGATTTTTACAACCCATATAGCGAATTCCTTCTGCTGATTTTACGAATACAGCACTGTATATATGTTATTAATTGTTTAATTTGAGATTATAGTATCGATTCATTCCATTTATTAATTCGGAATAGCACATTTTTTAGATAAAACATTATAGTTGAAAGAAAAAGAAAAATCGAGTCAGACGTCTTGTAGATAAAAGTATTGAGTTTGTATAAACCTCTTTGAGTTTTATAACAACTTTTACTAACAAAACTCAAATTTTTGTAAAGGTTTCAATTTTTTATAAAATCTTATAAATCATTATAAAAGAACATCTAGGCAAAAACTGCAATGGATTCCACTGAAACAAGAAAGATTTTTTCTATTAGTTAAAAATTATAAATGGAATATTCAACACTTCCATTGGTAGATTTCATGGTTTTAAAGTTTTTAATATCATGAGTCTAGTTATTCAGTTAGAAATGCTAAGACACTTTTAAAGCAGGATCAGGATGTTTCCAATTTAGTCATCTGTCGATATTTTGATTGTATATTAGTCTCAGTGAGGAATATCAAATGGCAGTGAGGGCCTAGTAAACTGAAGCCCAAGAGCTTTTAAGGGTCTCTAAAAATTTACTTAAAAAATAGCCAGAGCTAGAATATTTCAATAATATATCGAAAATGGTAGGTATAAAGCAACAATTAGACTATAAAAATGTTATGAATAAATTTGCAGATGTGATGGTGTGAGACTGAGTAGTTTCGGCTGAAACCACATTTTTAAGGAGAGAAACTAATTAGAATGCATTATTTATTTCTATTCTTCTTTTCACAATGCAAGAGTTCAGCCCAGACTACAGGGGTTGCTTCTTTTCGGTACATCTTGCATCGATTTCATTGAAAAAGAATTCTGATGAGTTTTGATCTTTTTTGATTAATAAATGTGTTACTTCAAAAAGAAAAAAGTGGAATTATAAATTTAAATTAAAAGATTTTGTTTGCCAAGATTAGCAGAGTTGTTGATTCATAAAGAGAAATCAATGTGAGTGTCCTTTATAATTTAGAAATAAACATTAATACATTATGAATATACATATTTATATTAGTTATTTATTCCCATCAAACAGTGAACAACCTCATTAATTTTTTCTTTATCGATTATATATAGATAAAATGTTATAAATAGTTTTATCATTGTATAAATTATTATATTTCATTAAGTTTAAGTAATATATAATTTATTTTGAGTAATTTAAAAATGTTGTCAGTCAAAGAACTGGACTCGTGAGCATGTGGAAATTCCATTTGACACCACAAATATAATCCTTGTTGATTCATAAAGAGAAATCAATGTGAGTTTCCTCTATAATTTAGAAATAAACATTAATAAATTATGTTTATACATATTTATCTGTATATATTTATTTCCATCAAGCAGAGGACTACTTCATTAATTTCTATTTCTTTATCAATTATACATAGGTAAAATGTTATAAATAGTTTTATCAATGTATAAATTATTATATTTCTTTCAGTTTAAGTAATATATAATTTATTTTGAGTATTTTAAAAATGTTGTAGTTAGACTTCATAACTTAATTTATGCCTCACGCCACTGCATGTTCTTGTCTTTTATAAAATCTAAGTAATGATAACTTAGGAGGCTCATGAGGTGGATTTGCCTGAAATTCCATTTGACACCTCAAATATAATCCATGTTGATTCATAAAGAGAAATCAATGTGAGTGTCCTCTATAATTTAGAAATAAACATTAATAAATTATGAATATACACATTTATATTCGTTATTTATATGCATATATTTATTCCCATCAAGCAGTGGACGACCTCTTTAATTTCTCTTTATTTTATAGGTAAAATGTTATAAATAGTTCTGTTAATGTATAAATTATTATATTTCTTTCAGTTTAAGTAATATAAAATTTAATTTGAGTATTTTAAAACTGTTGTAGTTACGCTAGTAGCACAATGTTTCAAACTATATAGATTCTCGAAATCTATATAGTCACTATATAGTTACTATATAGTTTGAACATTGTGCTACTAGCGTAGATTCTCGAAATCTATATAGTCACTATATAGTTTGAAACATTGTGCTACTAGCGAAGATTCTCGAAATCTATATAGTTACTATATAGTTTGAAACATTGTGCTACTAGCGTAGATTCTCGAAATCTATATAGTCACTATATAGTTTGAAACATTGTGCTGCTAGCGTAGATTTTCGAAATCTATATAGTCACTATATAGTTTGAAACATTGTGCTACTAGCGTAGATTTTCGAAATCTATATAGTCACTATATAGTTTGAAACATTGTGCTGCTAGCGTAGATTCTCGAAATCTATATAGTCACTATATAGTTTGAAACATTGTGCTACTAGCGAAGATTCTCGAAATCTATATAGTTACTATATAGTTTGAAACATTGTGCTACTAGCGTAGATTCTCGAAATCTATATAGTCACTATATAGTTTGAAACATTGTGCTGCTAGCGTAGATTTTCGAAATCTATATAGTCACTATATAGTTTGAAACATTGTGCTACTAGCGTAGATTCTCGAAATCTATATAGTCACTATATAGTTTGAAACATTGTGCTGCTAGCGTAGATTCTCGAAATCTATATAGTCACTAGCGTAGACTTAATAACTTAATTTGTGCCTCATGCCACTTCATGTTCTTGTCTTTTATAAAATCCAAGTAATGATAACTTAGGAGGTTCATGAGATGGATTTGCAAAGACAAAATAGCCTAATCTCAAATAAATTGAAAAATTAATCTCTTGACTCTATCAGAAATTAGAATAAAGGATAAATAAATCAGCCAAAGAACTGGACTCGTGAACATGTGGAAATTCCATTTGACACACCAAATATAATCCATGTTGAATTTTTTTTTTTTAATGAAAATGATGAGGGGAGTTACACCAAACAGGTGGCCTGGGTTGGCCCCTCCATTGTGAAAAGAAGAAGAAGGGGTTATTTTATGGGCTGGGCAAGGGTCGAAGTTATTTGTAGATACAGCTGAAGGTTATAAGTCGAGGGGAAGACAGTGCCTGGGGGAGAGTTCCAGCCTCTGGAGGTCATAGGGATAAAAGAGTTGACGAAAGCGCTTGTTCGATTTTTATCCAATTTGACAGCGAAAGGGTGCTGAGCGTTCGAAAAACACATGTTTCTCGTAAAGAGGGCTTTAGGGGGGATAATTGATTTCAGCTCGACTGAACAGACACCATGATAGTATCTGTAGTACAGGGAAAGGGCAGAAACGGTTCTTCGGTGAGCCAGGGAGTCGAGTGAGTTAGTTAGGGCCGGGTCTCCTATTAGTTTAATTGCTCGCTTCTGAATTGCATCCAATGTGGCAAGAGAATGCTTAGAGGCCCCCCCTCTACAGATGAGAGCCATATTCGAGACAGGGACGAATTTGAGCCTTATACAGTGTAAGAAGTTGACTAGGAGTATAGTAGCGTCTAGACCTAAATAGGAGACCAAGCTTGCGCGCTGCAGCTTTAGCAGTGGATGAGATTTGGTCATTCTAAGAAAGGTCAGACCCTAGGGTGACGCCTAGCATTGAAATTTTATCCCTGAATTCCAGTGGTTTGAATCGAATGATGTTTGGGAGGTTTCTATCGACGGAGAAATAAGGCAACACATGCATTGAAGTTAACTAAGTTTTAAGATCTCCAATTTTTAAGTCTAAATTAATTGAGGACGCAGTGTCTGCACGGTTTTTATGCGATGCAGGGGCTTTATGTAGGGTGATGATTAATAAAGAGAAATCAATGTGAGTGTCCTCTATAATTTAGATATAAACATGAATAAATTATGAATATACATTCCCATCAAGCAATGGACAACCTCATTAATTTCTCTTTCTTAATCAATAATATATAGATAAAATGTTATAAATAGTTTTATCAATGTATAAATTATTATATTTCTTTCAGTTTAAGTAATATAATAATTTTAAAAATCTTGTAGTTAGGCTTCATAATTTAATTTGTGGATCAGGCCACTGCATGTTCTTGTATTTGATAAAATCCAAGTAATGATAACTTAGGAGGCTCATGAGATGGATTTGCAAAGGCAAAATAGCCTCATCTCAAAAATTAATCTCTTGAACAAAATTTTCCCTGGAGAGAGACGGACTGGTAGAACTTTTAATTGAAAATAATGGAAGGCAGCTCAGGGGTAGTAAGGAAAGAAAAAATTAACAGATATCCAAATAAGGTGTTATTTATTGGATTCCTTCCAAACGTTTCGGAGGATTCTTCCCTCCTTCTTCAAAACTTTTAAACACTGCTGTGCAGAGAGGAAGGAAGCATTTTATTTGTTTCCTTCATTGATCCTTTAAAACCCTGAAGGAGGGAAGATTCCTCCGAAACGTCGGTTTGAAAGGAAAGGAGGAAGGAATCCAATAAATTACACCTTATTTGGATATGTATTAATTTTTTCTTTCCTCACTACCCCTGGGCTGCCTTCCATTACATTCAATTAATTAATCTCTTGAATCTATCAGAAATTAGGATTAAGGATAAATAAATCAGCCAAAGAACTGGACTTGTGAGGATGTGGAAATTCTATTTGACACCCCCAAATATAATCCATGTTGATTCATAAAAAGAAATCAATGTGAGTGTCCTCTATAATTTAGAAATAAACATTAATAAATTATGTATATACATATTTATATTCGTTATTTATATGCATAAATTATTCCCATTAAGCAGTGGATAACCTCATTAATTTCTCTTTCTTTATCAATTATATATAGATAAAATGTTATAAATAGTTTTATCAATGTTGATTTTGAGTATTTTAAAAATGATCTAGTTAGAGTTCATAGCTTAATTTGTGGCTCAGGCCACTGTATGTTCTTGTCTTTTATACAATTCATGTAATGATAACTTAGAAGGCTCATGAGATGAATTTGCAAAGACAAAATAGCCTCATCTCAAATAAATCTCTTGACTCAGAAATTAGAAAAAAGGATAAATAAATCAGCCAAAGAACTGGACTCGTGGACATTTCATTTGACAGATCAAATATAATCCTTGAGATTGATGAAGATTTTATGAAAAATCGAAAACTCTTCTTGAATTGGAGTGTTTTACTTTGATCAACCATCTGACCCTATTTTTCCTTTTCATTTATTTAAGAGAGCGAATCAAATGAATGGTTAGTCTAAAATGATAAGAACATAAACAAAAAGAAAATTCAAAAAAAAAAAAACAATTTTTAACCAAATTGATGTTTTTGAAAGTGACACAGAATGGATATATTATAGAAAATTATATAAATATTGATTCAATTAAAACAAAATATGTTTTAAGATTGATAATAATTTAACAATGATATTTATTCTGTTAATAATTTAAGAAACAGAACAGTGATTAGAAATTAAAATGGTTAAAATGACTAAACATGTTACACAACCACAAATTTTGAAAATTTTATAATTAATTAATTTAAAAAATTTCTAATGAAATAATAATACTAGTTGTAAAATTAAAATTGAATAGAGTAGGTGGGATAGTCAAAGAAGTGGATGAAACTTGGATTTTATTTTAATTAGGAATAATGAATGATTAGAATTTGAAAATAGTTGAATAAGTCAACGAGTACATATGGAATTTAAATTTTTACCTCAAGTGCCTCTCTTGATATTGAAGCCCTTTCCAAAATGGCAATAATTTCGACAACTGCTGGCATGTCCAAAACCTGGAAAAAATTTTAAGGGTTATTTCGCAAGTCGTTTTTTGGGGTTAAGAAACATTTTTAGAAAATGAAAAATTAGGGATGTTTTATGCATGGTATTAAAATATAAAATATAAATTAGAATATAATTTAGTGGTGAGTTTTTGAATAAAAATAAGGAATATGTTTAGGTATAGGTTTATTAGTGAAAAACTAGACACGCCACTTTCACAGTCTTTTGAATCGTTGGATGTTCAGGTAGATTTATTTTTTGAAATAAAAATTTTTACTTACATTGTATTCACTGTCAAGTGCCTTAAGTAATTTCCCCTTGATCTCCAAAGGAGAGTTCTGCATGAGGACTGTGTGCAAATCGAAATTGCAAGAGCGCTGGCCGTCTTACAGCCTCAGCACTTATGGCGGACATAAGACTAGTAGGAATGTTGGGAGGCAGGCGGCAGCGCACAGCGCTACACTACTACGTCACTTAGATCGGCCAAACGGGCCGTCGGTGAGCATTCGGCTGTTTCCGGAAACGCTCGGCTATTTTCGTGATGGCGGCGGCGACGGCAGACTCGAAGCTCACTCTAGCCACCCCTACATTATATTCCAACCCTTATACATAATAACAACATTTAGAATTTTTTTTTACCTACAAATTTCATAACCAATATAATGTCTTCAAAATTATGACAGATTCGATTTTTATGATTAAAATTATCTATTTGATGATGATATAATAAATTTGGGAATAAAATGGCAGCGAAAATTGTAGCATCAGCGACTGTGAGAGCTGTCAAAGGTCGACGGCTTTTACCCTCAAGGGCAGCTCTTAATTTGGTAAATACAAAACTGCATTCACATATTATAATTAAATATCAAAACCTTCAATTAATTATCTATTTTTTAGACTCCTTCGGCTGTGAATAGAATTAAAACTTTAATCGGAGACAAACCAGATATAGTAAGTTTCAACATCATTCATTTATTTATTTTAAAATTATAAATTATTATATAAGGACTCGATACGCTGTTTTCAGTTTCAGTGAATTAATGATTTTAAATGATAAATCTCACTCGGATATTCATTTAATTTTTTCTTACATAGAGCCAAAAGGCCGTACTAGAATAATAGAAATTAATCTCTAAAAGTCTGGACTTGTATTTGGAATCCTTGCAATGCCTTGGCTCTAGAGAGAGAGATTATTCTATCTTCAGGGCATAAATACGCATCCAACTTTCAAAATCCATGTAAATGTACTTAAAATTTGTGAGGTTAATAAATTAACCTCACAAATTTTCTTTCATATAATTTCTACTTACAAAAAGAAGTCAAACAAAAACACATTCAAAGATAAAAGTAAATAAATCTTAACTCATAGTAAATGAATATTTCATATAATATTTATTTACTTTTATCTTTACATGTGTTTTTGTTGGGATTTTACTTCTTTACAAATATTTAGGTAGTTTCAGTGAATTAATGATTTTAAATGATAAAATTCACTCTGATATTTAATAATTTCTTACATAGAGCCAAAAGGCCTTTTCTAGTATAATAGAAATTAATCTTTAAAAGTCTGGACTTGTATTTGATTTCGTTGCAATGTCTTAGCTCTAAAAGGAGAGAGATTATTCTATCATCAGGGCTTAAATATACATCCAACTTACAAAATCAATGTATATGTACTTTAATGTACTTAAAATTTGTGAGGTTAATTTATAACCTCACAAATTTCTGCTTAGAGAAGTAAAATCCCAACAAAAACACATGTGTAAAAAAAAAAGTAAACTTCGATTAATAATAACCGCTTTCCCAAAAATGTAGTGAGATCTAATGTGCTGCCAAGTTAAACATCATCAATTTATTAAATGAGTCGAGAATACAGTAAAACGCATGTTTTTCATTTTACATATCCATCTATATTTATTGATGTCACATTTTTAGTTGAATTTATTTTCCTAATATTTTTTTTACATAGAGCTAAAAGGCCGTTTCTAGAATAATAGAAATTAATCTCTAAAAGTCTGGACCTGTATTTGGCATCCTTGCAATGCCTTAACTCCAAAAGGAGATAGATTATTCTATCTTCAGGGCATAAATATTCATCCAACTTACAAAAAGAATTATAATATAATATAATGCACTTTAATGGCTTAGTAAATTTGTGAGGTTAATTTATTTATTAACCTCACACATTTTCCCTCAGGAAATTTCTACGTACAAAAATAAGTAAAATCCCAGCAAAAACACATGTTTTAAAAAAAGGCCAAGTTCGATTAATAAATACCGTTTGCCCAAAAGTATTGAAATCTAATGTGCTGCCAAGTTCAACATCATCAATTTATTAAATGAGTAAAGAATATAGTAACTTCAATTAAAACGCATGTTTTTCATTTTACATATACATCTATATTTATTGATTTCACATTTTTAGTTAAACTTATTTTCCTAAAACTTTGGCTTTTACGCATTAAATTATTATTATTATTTATTTACTAAGGGTTCAATGAAGAGGCGTACAGCTTTTTAATATTTCTCTTAATTAATTTATTAAATATTTATAATATTGACAAATTTCCACTCTAAAGATTGCCGAAACGTTAGCGGTGATTTTTAAATAAAAGAAATATTAAAAAGCTGGACGTCTCTTCATTGAACCCTTAATAAATAAATAAATACAAACCTCAGGTAAAAAAATTCTTAGAATATTATTATTTAAATGTTTAATTAATGAATCAAGGCCAACTCTGCGAAAAATGAGCGAGGAGAGGATTAAAAAAGAAATTCCATAATTCATATAGACAAAAGGTATTAGTTTCGGTTCATTTAGACAATAGGTATTAGTTTGGGTTCAGGGATTACTAGCTTAGTGCATATAGGAGCTAAAGCTCGTATGACAAAGATTGCAGTACACATGCAAAGATCCCGGATCCTTTTGTCTATAATAAAAATAATCTTTTCTTCGTTCCCTAAATTTAACTTTGTTATTATTATTGTTTGATAGGGCCTCCATTTTTAGCCCTTTCATCCTCTCTTATTATGATTTAATAATAATGTCATTCATTTTACTTGTCCATCTATATTTATTGAATTCACATTTTTTGTTGAAATTATTTTCCTAAAACTTGGCTTTTACGCATTAAATTATTATTAAATTGTCTGCTAGGGCCTCCACCACTCCCTTTTAGCCCTGTCATCCTCTCATATTATGATTTCATGAGCAAAAAAATTTTTATTTTTTGCGTAAATTTAATACTAGGCTCGCCCAGTAGGCAGGCGATTCAAATTTCATTTCTTAGCTATGATAAATACAAAACAAAATGTTCTACCCTTAACATAAATAATAATAACAATAAAAAAGTATTTTGCTCAGCGTAGCCGATTTATTAACAATATATATTTTTAAAAGAAATTTATTTATTTTATTTTTTTTTAGATTGGACTGAAAATTAGTGTGAAACAACGAGGATGTAATGGATTAAGTTACACGTTAGAATATGTTAAAGAAAAAAATAAATTGGATGAAGAAGTACTTCAAGATGGTATTTATTATGTTACATTCAATTATTAATTTAGAATAATGTTCAGTAGTAATATTATTGATCTCCTTATTAAGAAAAATTATATCAGGTTATGAGATTTTAATTATTTGAATTCTTAATACAGATTTTAAGTCTAAATGCAAATAATTCGATACTCTAATCCCGAAGCTTCTTGTTTTTTAATTTTATTTATTTTCTTAGAAAGACGGACTGGTAAGCGAAATAAGTAGGTTATAATGAAAGGCAGTCCAAATTATTTAAATTAGTAAGTACACTTGTGATATAATGGTGAAAAGTATTGTAATATTGTTGTATTCACTGAAAAGAGAGACAAATGGGAGCCTAGTTATACTCACCCATCAATAACTATTCATTACCCTGAAGAAGGAGAGAAAAGGTCTCCGAAACGTCGGTATTTGAATAAAATAATTTAAATAATTTGGACTGCCTTTCATTATAACCTACTTACTTCTTGTTTTTAATTTTAATAAATATAATTTAAATTATTTGAATTCTTAATACAGATTTTAAGGCTAAATGCAAATAATTCGATACACTAATCCTGCAGCTAATTTTAATAAATCTACTCTTATTAAACGAGCAAAAATTGTATATATATTTATTTTTATATATATTTTGGTTCTATTTTGAAAACGACTCTACCGATTTTGATGAAATTCACGGGTTAGGGGGTTTTTGGGGTGACAATTCGATCTGTCACGGTCTCATCTTCGACAAAATTGTTTTTGATGGGTTTTATCGTAGTCAAATTAATTATTCTCAGGTAGAAAAATTCCATTCTTAAGGTTTTAAAAAAGGTTTTCCTTTTACTATTGTACCCAGACAGACAATGGGTTGGCTTAATTCATTGTTCTCAAATGCCTTGAAGAACTATTGTGATTGTGGTGTGTTGTTGTCAAGCATTAACTAAACCCGAACAAAGCTCGGTCTTCCAGGTATATATATATATTTGTATTTTTTTTTTTATTTTAAAAACGGCTCTAACGATTTTGATGAAACAAACTCTATTAACAATTTATGAGGATGAGAAAGCGATCTTGGTGCGGAGCGGGGGTGGATGTTGTGGTGCAGAAGGTGGGGTGCAGTGGTGGGGGATCCGGGGGTAGGGCGAGGTTTCGGGGGTGGGGTCGAGCAGGGTGGAGGTGGGGGGGTACAGTGGTCGAATACTATATAGATATATTTGTATTTTTTTAATTTGAAAACAGCTCTCAAATAAAAATCGACCTTTTTATCAGAATTTTAAATTAAAAATAATATTAAAATAAAGATTTTAACTGAAGGAAGAAGTTACCGAGCATCGCTAGGTGCCTCCAGGTACTATAATTTATGTTCAGAAGAACAAGAAGTCCTAATTATTTAATTTTAAAATTAATTAAAAGGACCATATAAATATTTGAAACTTTTTATTATATTTAATAGTTCATTGAAACAAAATATTTAATACAATTTTTTATTTTTTTAACAGGTGTTCGTGTAATAATCGATAAGAAAGCACAACTTACACTTCTCGGGACGGAGATGGATTATGTGGAAAATCCACTTTCTTCAGAATTCGTATTCAATAATCCAAATATAAAAGGCACATGTGGATGTGGAGAAAGTTTTTCAGTTTAATAATGAAATTATTCATTTAGAGTGAAAATAGATGTAATAAATATTTCATTTTAAAAATGAGGAATGTAGATATATTTATTATTAATTATTTTAAATAATTATTTGTTGAACAATAATTCTAGCTATTTATTAAACCCTTTTGATCCATTCCAATTTCACATTTTATCATAATAACTTGGGCTGCTGTTTTAAAGTGTTCAAATCGAGAAGACGATGTCTATTCACTTGCATGTTAGTTTTGCCAGGTAATAAATGATAACGTTCCATATACCGCATTGTTGCTTGGGAAAGATTTACTCCAGCCGAATCCATTGGATCTGATGCTTTTTTATCATCTTAAAAAGAAAGAAAATATTATTATTTATGTTATATTTATAAGGAATAAATAAATTACATGTACAATGAATAGAGTTCTTTATAAAAACAAACATAAAACCTTGATTAATAATCCAAAATTTTCGGGAGAAATTTTCCATTTATCAATGATAAAATTGGCAAAATATAGTTGCTTTGTCTATCTATCTATCTACTCTTATTAAACGAGCAAAAATTGTATATTTATTTATTTATATATATATTTATTTGTTTGTATATATATTTGTATCTTGGTTCTATTTTGAAAACGACTACCGATTTTGATGAAATTCACGGGTTAGGGGTTTTTTGGGTTGGCAATTCGATCTGTCACGGTCTCATCTTCGACAAATTGTTTTTGATGGGGTTCCTTCGTAATCAAATTAATTATTCTCAGGTAGAAAAATTCCATTCTTCCATTCTTAGGGATTCAAAAAGGGTTTATCTTTTCTTTTGTACCCAGACAGACAATGGGTCGGGTTAATCCTTTATTCTCAAAGGGCTTGAAGAAGTATTGTGATTGTGAATTTTAACATATTTTGTTCTTCCTAAATGTTAGAAATATTAATAAACGTTTTATAATTGTTTTTATAAAGAACTTTATTTATTTAATAGAATAAAAAATAATCAAGAATTTATTTAAAAATATATTTCGCATAAGCAGAGTCTCAATTTTCTGAAAAAACAACACATTTTGATAGGTTTTATTTATTAACAATCGGATGAATAAAAATGAATCATATGGTTGAATCAAAACAGGTGCAGGAGGTGGGGTGCAGTGGAGGCACCGAGCGATGCTCGGTAACTTCTTCCTTCAGTTAAAAGCTTTATTTTAATATTATTTTTAATTTAAAAATTCTGATAAAAAGGTCGATTTTTATTTGAGAGACGTTTTCAAATTAAAAAAAATACAAAAATATATAATATTCGCCCTCCTCTACCCCGAAACCTCACCCTACCCCCGGGTCCCCCACCACTGCACCTGTTTTGATTCAACTATATGATTCATTTGTATTTATCCAATTGTTAATAAATAAAACCTATCAAAAAGTGTTGTTTTTTCAGAAATTTGAGACCTGCTTATGCAAAATATATTTTTAAATAAATTCTTGATTATTTTTTATTCTATTAAATAAATAAAGTTCTTTATAAAAACAATTATATACGTTTATTAATATTTCTAAGGTTTAGGGAGAACAAAATATGTTAAAATCCACAATCACAATACTTCTTCAAGCCCTTTGAGAATAAAGGATTAACCCGACCCATTGTCTGTCTGGGTACAAAAGAAAAGATAAACCCTTTTTAAATCCCTAAGATTGGCATTTGTCTACCTGAGAATAATTAATTTGATTACGAAAAAACCCCATCAAAAACAATTTTGTCGAAGATGAGACCGTGACAGATCGAATTGCCAACCCAAAAATCCTCTAACCCGTGAATTTCATCAAAATCGGTAGAGTCGTTTTCAAAATAGAACCAAGATACAAATATATATATAAATAATTATACAATTTTTGCTCGTTTAATAAGAGTAGATATATATACAACTAGCAAAAGACGCATTATTTAATTTATATTCCTTACAAGTTAAACAAATCAGCTGCACTTGTCAAAAACCATTTATAATTTTATATTACCTGCAAGCATTTGGGCAAACTCTCTCAATTGATGTTCATTTAAATATTTTAAAGCAAGTGCGTTCATTCGAAGAGAAGTGTCAGATGGGCTTTCAAAAGTGACTCTCTTTGTAGATGGAATTGTCGGTGTAACTGGATTTGAAACTGGTGGTGGAGCATTTTTTAATAGTTTATTCACTTCTCCCTAAAAAAATTATAATATTTAAACTTTATATTTAGAAACAGATAACATGATTAATCTTAGCTTTTAATTAAAGGTCTTCAAGAGGAAATCACTGAGGGTGAACTTTGCTTGATACAAATAAACATACATCTATATATAAATGAATATTTATATGTACATATTGAAAAGTTTTTATTTTGCTGAGAGTAGCAGAGCTGTTGATTCATAGAGAGAAACAAGAGGTGACATCCTTTGCTTGATGCAAATAAACATACACACATATATATAATATATATATATATTATTTATTTGTTTGAGATTATAGTTTCGAAGGCTTGGTCCTCATCATCAGTCTTTTTAATTATAAATATTATTTTTCATGGGATCAGTATCGTTTGGATATTGAAATTTTTTTCTTCTTTCTCAGCTTGTGAGCCAGACAGAATTAAATTTGACTGATGATGAGGGCCAAGCCTTCGAAACTATAATCTCAAACAAATAAATAATATATATATATATATATATATATGTGTGTATGTTTATTTACATCAAGCAGAGGACATCCTCTTTGTTTCTCTCTATTTATATGTATGTATAATTTTATTTGATGAAGACTATAGTTTCAAAGGCTGGACCTGGCATAAGGCGGTTCATTCACAAATTAAAATATAACAAAATAAATATTTAAAAGAATTAAATTGAAAGTTTCTTTTTGCCTAGAGTAGCAGAATTTTTATAAATTAAAGGAGACAACAAAAGAGTGTGTCTTTTGCTCAAAAAATACATTTTTTAATTAAATTAAAAGAGGTCAGGCCTTCGAAACTATAGTCTCTATCAAATAAAATTATATATTAAATTGAAAAGTTTTTATTTTGCCGAGAGTAGCAGAGTTGTTGATTCATAGAGAGAAACAAAGAAGTTGTCCTCTGCTTGATGCCAATAAACATACACCCATATATATAAAATATATGTATATATATTATTTATTTGTTTGAGACTATAGTTTCGAAGGCTTGGCCCTCATCATCAGTCTTTTTAATTATAAATATTATTTTTCATGGGATCAGTTTGGATATTGAAATTTTTTTCCTTCTTTCTCAGCTTGTGAGCCAGACTGATACTGATCCCATGAAAAATAATATTTATAATTAAAAAGACTGATGATGAAGGCCAAGCCTTGGAAACTATAGTCTCAAACAAATAAATAATATATACATATATATGTGTTATGTTTATTTGCATTAGGCAGAGGACAACCTCTTTATTTCTCACTATTATATATTCATTTTTAAATAGGTGTACCTATGTTGATTTGTATCAAGCAGAGAACATCCTCATTGATTTCCTCTTAAGGTAGTTGTTCCGCCAAATGGGTTTTGTTAGGATTTTTTTGTAATTTAGACAGATTATTATTTAAATACTTCTGCATCGATTGGTGGCAAAACGAAATTTATGAACAATATAGTTCCGGAGATATTAAATTTCAAAAATAGAGTTTTTCAGACTCTTATACATTGCACTATACGGGATATCAGAAAATTTACATACATATTTAATTATATTTAAGAAACCCTTCTTACTATTTTTATAAAAAACTAAACCAACATTAAACAATAACCAATACATATTTTAAGATAATTTTGATTCATAGTTACAACACAGTTTCTGAGATAATAATGAATAAATAATGAAAAATGTATAAAAAAAAAAATTTACAGTAAAAACAATTTGGCAACAGCGCATTTATTTAACCAGCAAAGATATATAAAGCGCTCATGCGCTAGATTTTTTCAAAATTATAATTTTCATAAGGTGTAACGTAGGCATTGATTACATTTGTTAAAAAATAACAAAACGATTTTTATAGAAATTTTTTAACTTTTACAAATCTGCAACTCTCGCCAGGAAAATATTTTCAAATTAAATTTGGCTTCTAAACCAATTAACTTACCACTACATTATTATAAAAGGTCCATCCTATTTGGGGTTCTCGATACGCAGGGGTCTCACTATCGCTATCATCTGACCCCGGATAATCTTTCATCTGGACGTGTACGGGCGGCTCAGGGCTTACACGACGCTCGGGAACGTTGGCTAAATCTAGCCCATGTAGTGTTAGCGATACCTCCTTAGGAGGTTCTGAATCAGAAACCTCGACAAAAGATGTCATAACGCCAATGGAGATCTTATTCCTTCCACTTCGAGCAGTATGTCTAACATCAATAGTTTCAATGTCGGAATTTTTTGGATAGTTCTGTTCTTGAAATCTTTTACTATTTACCACTGAATCATTACTATTTCTACCACTTCGAGCAGTATTTCTAATATCTATTGTTTCAATTTCGGGATTTTTTTGATAGTTCTCCTGCTCTTGAAATCTTTTACTATTGACCACTGAATCATTACTATTTCTACCACTTCGAGCAGTATTTCTAATATCTATTGTTTCAATATCGGCATTTTTTTGATAGTTGTCCTGCTCTTGAAATCTTCTACTATTTAGTGAATCATTAAAAGGAGTCGTTGGTTGTGATGTTTTAGTCTTTAAATAATCGTATTTTTCTCTTTGTTTTTCTTCTTCTTTTAATCTTTGTTCACGTTTTAATTTCTCCTCTTCCCTTAATCTCCACCTCCATCTTTCCTCTTCTTCTTTTCTTTTATCCATTTCCTCTTGCCATTGTCTTTCTCTCTTTTCCAATCTTTCCTTTTCTCTCCTGCGTTCTTCATCTTGTTCAGATTGCCTTATTACCAAGGACTCAACTTGCTTTTGTAAGCTTTGTATTTGTTCATTCTGTTTAGAAATTAAATGAAAAATATCTTCGATCTGAATTGTCTTTTCAGGTTTTTTAGGTTTCGGTGAATCGTCTGGTGGTTGTGGAGCTGGGTATGTTTTGGGTTTATCATTTGGGGAATGATCTGGATGCACCTTAGGTGGGTATGGTTGGTAAGGAGATATAAATGGATAACCATTGAATTGATGATTTAAAAATAAAGGTGGTGGAGGACCAGGAGGGAGAGTCATTCCTAAATAAGGATTATGATGATAGGGGTAGTTTGAATAAGGGGAAGAAGTTGTAGTGGAAGTATATGGTGGTGTCATACCATTGTTATTTTCTATAATTTGAGGTTTAGCGTTAAAGCTTTCTGGAATTATTTTTTCTTTCGACAAATGGTCATTTGAATCATGTTGAATATGATGTGATGGAGTGGTTGTTGTTGATAATGTAGAAGCAGTATATGATTTTTTCAAAATACCTTGTTTAGGATTATTATGTGATGTCCATTCATTTGTTGGTGATTGATTTATTTGTAATTGCCGATTAGAATAAAAATTCTTTTTCCATTCGTTATAGGATGAATAATGTTTTGGTTCTGAAGGCTGGGGAGGTTTATGCATTAAAGGTGGAGATTTCGATCGGTCGTTGAAGAAAGTGCCATTGGGGGCAATCAATGAAACTTCAGGAACTGATGGTTGAATGAGATCCTACAAAAAAAAAAAAAAAAATATATATATAATTATTAAGTAAATTTTTTTTTGTTTCTAGCTTTAAAAGTCAAATTGAACATTTATTTCTTAGACAGATCATGTAAATTAGAAAATACATTAAAACGATCTAGTATAATCACAATGTTTCAGCTCTTTCTAAACATAGAATTAATAATGAAAAATGTATAAAAAAATGGAGCATAGCCATGTACTGGTGTGAAACCTGGACAATTAGAAAAGCGGAGAGAAAGAGATTAGAGGCTTTCGAAATGTGGTGCTACAGAAGAATGATGAATATCAAATGGATGGATAAAATTACAAATGAAGAAGTTCTTGGAAGAATCGGAGAAAGAAGAACCTTGTGGAAGAGTCTGAAGAAGAGAAGAGGTCAGATGATGGGGCACACACTGAGACATGGGGGACTGCTTAGGGATAATTTGGAGGGGAGGTGGGAAAGAAAAGGGAAAGGGAAGACCCAGATTAGAATATTTCAACCAAATAATTGGGGATATGGGATGCCAGACATTTAGAGAGGTCAAACAGCTGGCGGGGGACAGAGTCGAGTGGAGACGGATTGTTGCATCAAACCAGTCTTAGGACTGTATACTCAATGATAATGATGATTAAATATTGTCCTTATTTCCCTATTATAAACTTTCAAATTAATACAAATTATGGACGGAAATGATAATAATAATAATAAAATACTCATCATAGAATAAAAGAATTTCATTGAAAATTTTTTCCCTAAATGTTTTGGAGAAATGATATTGTTTCATTATTGAAAAATAATATCAAAATTTGGTATTTTTGATGCAAGAACAATTTGATTGAATACAGTCTTCTGGTGAAGAGAAAAGCCATAACTGACCACTGGTCCCAAGATAGGGTTACCATACGTCCTCTTCCCCCCCCCCCCCCGGACATGTCCTCTTTTTTAGATCTTAAATTTCAGTCGGGCCGGGTTTTTAAAAATATGCAAAAATGTCTGAGTTTTTACTTTCAGCACTTTTGCTCAAATTATTATTATTATTATAATAAAATAAAACAGAAATGACAACTTGAAATATTTCAATGGAAAATGGGAGAAACAAGTAAACTATAGAAACTATAGAATATCAGAGGTCTTTTACTAGTACAATTTAAATTCAGAGATTAATAAAATATCAATGTTAGATGTCACCTTAGGTTCTGACCTCTCTTGGAATGACCATATTATCTCAGTAGCAAAAGCTGCAGCATGTAAGCTTGGCTTTCTTTTCCGAACCAAACGATTTTTCACCCCCACTCAACTCCTTATATTATACAAGGCTCAAATTCGCCCCTTTCTTGAATATTGCTCGCATTTGTGGAGAGGAGCCTCCAAGTATTCTCTTAATACCTTAGATGCAATTCAGAGGCGAGCTATCAGACTGATAGGCGATCCTACATTAACTGACACTCTCGACTCCTAGCCCATCGTAGATCTGTCTCCGCCCTTTCCCTTTTTTATAGATATTACCATGGCTTTTGTTCTGACGAAATAAAATCGATAATCCCACCAAAGGCTTCATTTGCGCGAAATACACGATTTTCTAAAATTCAACACCCCTACGCGCTTAAACTAGATACTAATCGAACAAACGCATTCGCCAATTCATTTATCCCTATGACATCTAGAGACTGGAACTCTCTTCCCCCGACCGTCTTTCCAGCTACTTATAACCTTCAATCTTTCAAGACCAACATCCACAGATACCTTCGACTGCTACCCAATCCCTAAATCTCCCCTTATCTTCACGTTACAAGGGTCCACCACGGACTTCAGAGGTTGTACCTTCTTGGTGCAACTTCTTCTTGTATCAATATCATTATAAAAAAAAAAAAAACATGTCTACATTTTCGTAGTTAATTGAAAAATTAAAGAAAATTCAATTTTCAGAGAAGTATGTATAAGAATTAGGACGCACAATAATGGAAATAATGAAAGCTAAATTTTATATGTAGTTGAGTGTAGTAGTAGATAAGAGTTGACCACTACTTATGTGATAAGCTGATAAGTACGAAATTTCTGAAAGTAAGAATATTAAAGCTTGATTTTTTTAACAAAAAAATTTATTTTTATAAAAATAAAAAGTACTGGAAGGACTCAATTATTAATATTAAAATTCTTCCAAACGATGCGAGGTATAGGTATAGAGTCACAAGTTGAGATCAGATGTAGGATATCAGTTTTTGACAGAAGGAATTTTCTATAAATAAAAAATTAGTTCTTATCTTGGTTGTTGATTTAATTGTAACAGAAAGTGTTTCTCAATCTTGTTTCCAGACTGAGGATGGCGAAGCATGTTCGCTGAAACGTTTCTTTTTCTGTTACAATTAAATCAACAACCAAGATAAGAACAATTTTTTATTCATAGAAAATTCCTTCTGTCAAAAACTGATATCCTACATCTGATCTCAACTTGTGACTCTATACCTCGCATCGTTTGGAAGAAATTAAAAAATTATTTTCATCAGAAAGAAAGTAAGATTTATGTTGTTTCCTGTTAAAGTGTGTTGTTAAAACCTAATAAATATGTTACATATTATAATAATTTGCTTATAGAAACATGTCTTCTTTTTTCTTTCAAATGCCATTTTGTCCTCTTTTGACAAGAGGAAAATATGATAAAAGGTAACCCTATCCAAAGCTGGTCTCCAGACCTGGTGATAAGAATAGTGTTATAGCACAGACCAAGTATTTCGAGAGCAACATAACAATGTCTTGAATGTTTAGAAATACTATTAATTGAAAGTAATGGAAGGCAGCCAAGGGGTAGTGAAGAAAGAAAAAATTAACACATATCCAAATAAGGTGTAATTTATTGGAATCCTTGCTCCTTTCCTTTAAAATCGACGTTTCGGAGGATTTTTCCCTCCTTCTTCAGGGGTCAATGAAGGAAACAAATAAAATGCTTCCTTCATTGACCCCTTGAACACCCTGAAGAAGGAGGAAAAATCCTCCGAAACAGTCGGATTTAAAGGAAAAGTGGAAGGATTCCAATAAATTACACCTTATTTGATATAGTGTTATTTTTTTCTTTCCTCACTACCCCTGGGCTGCCTTCCATTACTTCACTTAAAAGATCTACCGGTCCGTCTCTCTCCAGAGAAAATTTCGTTGCAAATAAAAGTTTAGAAATACTTTTATTAAAACTTCAGGAGGAGCAAAATCGTCGTGATAATGTTAGAAAATTTCAATCAATTTTTTCATCACGCATGAACCAGAACAAACTTGCATCAAAATAATATGGATAATTGATAAAGGCAGCCCAAGGATAATGAAAAAATAAAATTTATTAATATCACATAAGAGAATGAAAGTGTCGTTCCAATAAATTTCTTTTATTCGGAATTTTATTTTTCATTATCCTTGGGCTGCCTTCCATCAATTCTCCATTGAAATTCCGTCTCTCCAAAAGAAAATACTTCTAATACTTATATCAAAATGATATATTTATAATAAGATTAGTGAAATATGTTGATTAAAAATCCAATCAAGATAAAATTTGACAATCCAACAAGCTAAAAAAGTCAAAATGCATTTAAAAAGTAATATTAAACGAATTTAAAGAAGTGTTATCATTAATTTAAAAATAAAATATATTTTAATCTAAAGTAGAATTATATCTCGATCTAAGTAGGCGTTGGGTCAATTGTTTATAAAATTTAAAATATTATTAAAATTGATGTTTAATTGAATAATACATATTTTCAAACACCTCATAAATGATAAATAAAGAGAAACAAAAAGGTTGTCCTCTGCTTGATGCAAATAAACATACACATATATATGGTATATATCAAATATAATATATACCTCTATATATAATTTATTTGTTTGAGACTATAGTTTCGAAGACTTGGCCTACATCATCAGTCTTTTTTAAGCCTGCTAATGTAAACAGATTTCCAATATCCACGCGATACTGTCCCCATGAGAAATAATATTTATTATTAAAAAGACCAAGCCAAACCTTCGAAACTATATAGTCTCAAACAAATAAATTATATATATACATATTTTTTTTTTATTGTTAAGGATAAATAAATTGAATTTGCTTCTTTCCAGTAATTTATTTTGTTTTTCAAGTGGTTATTCCAAATATTTCGAGAGCGTTCTCAGCATCTCTTCCTCAGTGGAAACCACTCCCCCACTCCATCAGTTTGTACAGAACATTGATAAAAGCTCGATCACACAACACACACATACATATATTAAATATTAAATTAAGATGAATTTTTTTCCAAGAGGATAAATTCAAACTTTTGACATGTAATAACTTGATAGCAATTGACTAACATCTCATTTGATAATGAAGTCCGAGGGTGGAGTGGTTTCCACTGAGGAAGAGATGCTGAGAACGCTCTCGAAATATTTGGATTAACCATTTGAATAACAAAATAAATTACTGGAAAGAAGCACTAATTTATTTATCCTTAACAATAAAAAAAAAAATATGTATATACCATTTTTTGCATCAAACAAGAAAGTTATTTTTTGTTTTATATTTTATTTTATCATTTATGGTGTTTGAAAATATATTAATAATTTAAAATCAATTTTTATGTATTTAAATTTTATAAACAAGCCCAATACTTAGATCGGATATAATTCAAATTTAGATTAAATATATTTTTATTTTTAAATTAATGATAACACTTTCTTTTTAAATTCGTTTAATAATACTTTTTAAATGCATTTTTGACCTTTTTAACTTGTTAGTTGTCAAATTTTATCTTGATTAGTTTTTTTTAATCAACATATTTCGCAATCTTATTATAAATATATCAATTTTGATAATCCTAAATATTAGAGTATTTTTCTTTGGAGATTTCAATGGAGAATTGATGGAAGGCAGCCGGATAAATGAAAATAAAATTTCGAATAAAAACATTGGTTTATTT
>JALMQS010000099.1:39099404-39158872 GCA_024734495.1 Forficula auricularia | reverse complement strand
AGCTTTTAATTCGAAACTTTATATTTGCTACCTCTAATTGTTGAAAGAGTGACTATTTGGGAACAACATGTGCTATTATTGAAAGTCTAGTTCCGGTGGGTTGCTTGCATCCTAATTAATTTATTGAGTTCAAAGGTCTCTCGTACAAATAACTTGCTCAGAACATATGACATTGTTTGTAAAGTAAAAAGTTGGTTAATATTTAGGGTAGATTGGAGAAACATGGCATGTTGAACGTGACATTTTGTTTCACGTCATTTAAAAAGACTAAAATTACTTTTTTGTCATACAATCTGAAACATCATGTTTAGACCGATAAAAGCTGGGCAACAACTGATAAATTTTAACCAAATTATTTTTAACAAAAAAACTTCTGCCAGTTTCTTTTTTTTAACGAGACAAGCATTATATATCATTCTTTTTAGTTTTTACTCAACCCTCCTCAATTATCAAGTTATTTAAACAAATTGTGTGGTATATATTTCACTAGAGATTTATATTATTTATAACTCACTCACTCTTATACGGCTATATAAATAAATATGTTTAAATATTATATGGCCAAAAATAGTCTGCTAAAAGTAAAAAACACACAATCAAATAATAAACTAACAAATGTTATATTAATCGATTTTTATATATACCAAACAAACATTTTGGATAAATTGGAGTAAAAAATTACAATTAAAGCGTATCTTGGCGGCTTTGAGACGCTCCCGAAACCTCATCGCTCATTCAGCTTCGGACATTGGGGTAGATACCTTGCGTGGCCCATAACCCTCTCTTGCCGAAGATAGCCGTAATTTATATTTATGACTGGCTCTTGCACAGGCTGAGGCCGAATTTTTATATTTTTTTTTTTTGTACACTTCTGGTTATTTTTAACTATAAACATTGACCAAATTACACTTATTTTTATTTGAATCGAATAATTAATTATTAATAATGGAAAATAAATTTTAATTGGCATTGTTCCAGGTCACGTGATTAATGTCATGGAGATAGTAATTAAGAGTCGAACTGATAATTACCTAGAGTACCTTCGCCATTTTCATAGGAGCGCTTTTGGCGCAACTAATCGGCCTAAAAAACTCAATAAACACACGACATAATCATTGAGCTATCAGGTATAAGTCGTGAGTTACAACGAGTTAAGGAGGTTCTTTCGCGACAATCCACACCAAAAGTTTTAGCCTCGTAACCATTCTATAAATATAAACGGAACTAAAATTTTAGGGTATTTTTTTTTACCTGACTGTCCACTCACACTACGAAATCTCTATATAGATACACACATACTTGCCGGTCGTTTCCAAGCCATTGTGCTTATATCCCCTCCACTAAGAATAATCGACCAAATTTATATATTTGTTTTATCAAAACTACGTGGAAAATAATTTCTATTTCTTTTTAAGTTACTCCGAATATATTATTCTAAAAATATTAGTTTTTCATCAAGATGGTGAAAGTCCTTCAATGAAAAAAAATAAAATAATGATCATATCCCCACCCTTTCCCTATCTACCCTATGCTAAAAATATCATTTTAATTGCAATTATTTCATGTTTGATGTGGTAAATCATCTTCAAATTTTAACAGTATGTGTATTATGCTTTTAATGACTTATATTTAAAATTTCAAAACATTCTTGAATTTTTGCATTTGTGAAAGAACTACCTTAAAAGACGCAGGGGCGAATCGGGCATTTTCAGCCCACTGGGAAATGTTTTTGTGCCCCGCCCCCCCCCCCCCCAATCATACCCATCTTCACAATATGAAATTTAATTTTAAACATACACATTATTTCTATTTTATATGGGGTTAATAAAATGTGAACAATTTTTAAACAATTTTATTTACACAAAATATGACTTTTTTTCTTTTATTGGCCTCGGGAACATAGATGCCCATTTAGCCAAAAATATAACTAAAATGGTATAAAAGCATTGATGGTCGTGTCAATTATAATGTTATAAACCTTGGTTTCAAAATCTATTCCAGGGGACAAGTTAAGTTCTTCCTCGCTTTCATAAGAAAAAAGGTTTTTTTTAAGAACTCGTTTATTTTTGAAAGTTTTATTTATTTCAATTTCTTTTTCAATTGACTGAAAATATTGGATTTGCAAGTCAACAAAATCATCGACAACTTTCTTTACACCTACAAAGCTACGTTGTATTTTTTGTAAATCGTCTATTGTTTTTTCTATCATTGTGTAAGCCTGTAAGATATTGCAATGTATTGTTTGTAAATAACTTGATATTGGGTTGGTGTGTTGAAAAATTAATAAAAATACATGAGCTCTGAAACTAAACTCATAACTAGTGAGAGTTCCGGTGAGGCCGTGTGCCGTTTCTTTTGATTCTGGTTTTAGAACCAAGTCTTCTAAAATAATTACAACGGAAATTAAAATTGAGCTATAATTATCCTCATTGCTTCCAAACTCCTCAAATTTTTTTTTTAACTCTACAGAATTGGACCAGCACTTTATCTCCCCGATTAATGAAACGCCTCGATTTTTCGAGATATCATTCCAGATGCAGATTTTTTTAATAATTTGAAACAAGAATTCAGCAAATTAAAAAGTGAAGCTAATTCTATGACTGCTGGTTTCGATTCAATAATTACTAAGTTGAGTACCTGGGGATGGCTCTATACATGGATTTGATGGGGATTTTCCTTGAGAATTAAAGATGAAAATCCTTTGAATGTAGCTTGCATGTTTGAAGCACACTCAGTCGAATTACTTATGCAATTTCTTAAATTCCACCCCAAAGACCCTCAGATTTAAAATAATCGAGAAGAGACTGCCCTGTAGTAAAGTGTACTGGCTTAACTGAAATCAGTTTCTCTTCAATTTTGTTGTCCTTTACATAGCGAATAACTAAGGAGCACTGTTCCGTTACATGAATACGGACCACCGGGAGATTTCCCGGTATGCCGGTGGCACGATCCGCCCCTGATAACTACGGCGACTCCGCGAGAACCTTTACTGCTACCGCAGACTCGCTGACATAGACGTTTCACGTTAAAACCAACGGCCGTGTTCCCCGAAACAACCCCACCCGACTTTTTTTTCACTCATTTTTACTCAAGTCTTTACTGTTATAAGGAAAGAATGCAAATTTCTTCAACATGTACAATAGAATTTGGCGAAATATCATAAATAGGAACTGAAGGAGACAATAAAAGAGTGTGTCTTATGCTGAAATTATAAATTTTATTTATTTATTACAAGACTATAGTTTCGAGGGCTTTGACTTCTTCATCAGTCTATTGCAATTGATTCACAGGAATTAATTTAATTAATAAAAATAATAAAATTAATTCCTGTGATTCAATTGTAATAGACTGATGAAGAGGGTAAAGCCCTCGAAACTATAGTCTCGTAATAAATAAATAAAATTTATAATTCCAGCAGAAGACACACTCTTTTATTGTCTCTCCTTCAATATATAAAAATTCTGCTACCCCCGGCACAAAAACTTTCAATTTAATAAATAGGAACGCCTGAAGGATAGATAATGGATCGCCTTTCAATGCAATTTAGTTATCTAACTTCCAGGCGTTTGTATTCATTAATACAAATAATTCTTTTTTGATATACTATACATACTATTTTTAATTAAAAGTGAATCCAATTGGGGAATAAAGGAAAAAAGAGAAAATATTTTCAGACCTGGTACGCTCTCCGTATATTTTTCATTTGAAAAAAATAAATAATCCAGAAAAAAACGATTTCAGCATATTTTAACTTGATCCTCTGAAGCTAGAAAGCCCGAAATAAGTTCATCGTTTTGAAATTCAAACATTTTTACACGAGAATTAAATTTTTACAACTTTTGGTTCTTAAGGTATCTGAATCCAAATATACTGACAGACACATATACAAAATCTTGTTTACTATTCATTTTTCCCCACTTCCCGACAAGGGTTGCTTAAAGAGTCCAAGGCACCTATTAGAGAGTAAGTTTAATACAGTAAACCAATTAAAATTTATTTATTAAATGAATGTTTTATTATCCCCTTTTTTTTAGATCAGTACGTGAATATCTATCTATATATATATATAATTGTAAGCCAATAAAATATATTTCTGCATTATTAAACAAAAGTTCTTAAGGTAAAATGACCGAAATTTAATTTTTTTGAAAATACATACAGAAAATATAATGATTAATATTCATTTTTCTCAAATTTAAATATAATAAGCAAAAAAATTGAGCGAATTTAATACTTCGGTTCGCGCAGCGTGCTTTGCACGAATAGTGTTTTGATTAATTGTGAAAGAAAAAATAATTAAAATCTCGACTTGTTAGCAAATAAAATTCATCATTAAACAAAATATATGTATGTATATGTGTCTATTTATTTATTTAAGGAAAACGACAAAAAAGGTTAAAAATAGTATAGAAATGTAATTAAATTATTGATAACCCAATCGATCGGGGTTAATTTTTTAGTTTTAATACTCTTTGGTAAAATTCATATAAAACTTCATGCATATTGAACGAAAATGAAATCGATGGATGTGATTGAGAGGAGAGGGGGAGCTAAAAAGGATTTTAGAGAGTGAAGGAGAAGGAGGGTTTAATTTCAAAAATAAAACAAGGTCCTTTTTTCAATCAGCCATTTTATTTATACTCCATTACCATGAGCTTCGACCTTTCTATCCTTATTGGATCCCCATTATTATTTATTGTCCTTTTAAAAATGTAGCCGAAGAAAATCATCAAACTATCCACTCTATAATCAGTATTCATTATCATATTATCAATTCATTTCAGACAAGTCAATTTATCTTGCTTTAATTATTACAGCAAATATATTCTAAAAATAAACTGATAGCTAGATGCAGTGCTGGATTTCCGCCTAGGCCCACAAGGCCAGCCTAGGGGCCCAGCCAGTCTAGGGGCCCCGGTTGCGGAGTCTTTTTTTTCAACCTAAAAAGATCACAAGGGATCTACAACAGGCATTACAAATATCATACAAGTATGCAATCTCAATCTCTAGGTAAACAAATATCGCTTAACATTCTCATTAAAATTAGTAACAGTTTTTACGTTGGATTGCTGCTCCATTTACATAAACACATTTATCCAAAACTTAGGAATTGCGTTCCGAAACATTTGTGTACAACAGTGTTGTACCGTTGTTTCCCTTTTTAAATTTTTTCTCTTACTTGATCTGTTTGTATCATATTGTTTATTTTCTTTGTAATTAAATTGGCCTAATATTGTACATTAAAAAGGCTAGATGCTCCTACAAATACAATGTTCTTGAATAAAAAAAATATGTTCTATTTTAGTGCATTTAATTTGCTAAATTTACAAAATAGCTTCGAGATGGTGGGGGGGGGGGGGGCAAATGTCAAGTGCCTAGGGGCCCTGGGTCTCTTAAATCCGCCCCTGGCTGAACGACCAGACACCTCTACGAGAGATTAATATCCGAAAATTCTCTAAAATTATTTGCTACCATGACATACTTTAATTAGTTCACATTTTTGTATGAAATGCTTTGTCTTATCAAAACGAAAATTCAAACAATATTATATTTAATGAAAAAATATTCTGCGCTACTTTCAGTAAAAAAATTCTCTAATAACAACCAAAATTAAAATATTAAAAATAATATTAAAAAGTTCATTACTTGTAATTAAAAAGTAGATTTATTTATCTGAATTTTGTTTTTGAAAGAAATATATTAAAAAATTCTAATTTCTGTAATCCGAGCTTTAGTCTGTTAGGATTCTAAATCTTTTTAAAAAAACATGTTGAGATATGATTTTATAGACAATAAATTTAAAGCCTTTTTTCAGAAAAAAACCAAAAATACTTAAAAATTTTAAACTAAATAAAGGGTTACTCTCCGTTGGCCAGTCATTTATGAAATTTAGTTAATGTATTTCAAACCTAAATCTAAAGAAATTTTTAAATTGAGATCCTCTGAGATTCACTATTATTGAGTTATCAATTTTAAAGACAGACGGACTGACAGATCAAAGACTTTTCGGCTGCATCTTTGTCTTTGAAGACTAAAATACCTGAATTTTTTTTTGAATTTCTACCCTAACTAAGCCATCGTAACTTCCAACTACCTTTAGTAATTTGAGGCTTTATCTGTGATTTATGTCTGCATGTCATCTATTATAGCGTCGAGATAATTCAAATTTAATATAATGAAATTTTAAAGTACTTCTTTTTCCAACCATATTAATTTTAATTATAGATAAATTTAATACGTTTATATAACGGTTATTTTTTTCAGGTTCCCCTAATGGATACCGCAAAAGACGAACGAATTTGATCCTGAAAATATATAAGGTAATTTCAACTCTTAATTTTTTTACATTAGATTTTATTTTTATTTAACATTCGGGAATCACTCCAATTACATTTTGGTCAAACATATATCGTACATAAAATTTCATGTGGGATAGTTCTTAATTCATACAACTTTACAATAAATAGATATAATCATCAAATATATTACTCAATATGATTTATATTTAATAAACTATTTATTTGCTTAAGTGTATATTCACTTTTTATTAGTTTATTGTAATGAATGCAATGTTTTTTCACATTACATGAAAAAATTCTATTTGTGAGGTGTTTACTTTATGCATCATTCTAGGGAAGTTACGCGGGTGGGTTTGCAGGAATCGGAGATTTTAAATTTGTTAGTTGAATAAAAGATTTCACTGTCGATGGTAACAGAATTGTTTTTATTTTAGGTTAAAAATAAATTTTAAATAAAATAATTTTTAATTATGCCTTCGAAACTATAGTCTCTAGAAATAATTAAAAATTATTTTATTTAAAAAACAGAAGACTCTCTCATTTTATTTTATTTTTAACCTTAAATTTTAAATTTGATTTATCGGAGTCGGAGTCGAAGTAGAAGAGAGATGTATTTAACTGATAAGGGCAGGCATAATGAAATAATAGAAATATAATTCAATAATCAATCTCTTTAATCAGTCAAATATAATTAACAATAATACACATGCGTAAGTAAGATGCAACAATAGAAAAATATGCTGTCGTGAGGGGATTCCCCGACCGACAAGTCTAAACTTGTAGGTGCGCGCTCTGGCTGGCCGCGTTCGAATCTTTCGATCTTCGTTACAACCTCCGATTCAAAATTATCGAAGTCGGAGTCGGAGGTGTAAAATCAATCGGAAGCTCCTACCCTTCGAAGTTGGAGTCGAACCTCCGTAACATCCCAAAATATAATTAGTGTTATAAAGACTTCTATGGATACCTTCTCATAGTGGAATTAATGGGAACGAGAGTGTGGAGAGTCTGGCTGTGAGAGCAATTTCTGAGGGATCATCCTGGCCCCTCGAATTGTCGGCTGATGAAGTTCGGTCTTTAATAAAGAAGAGAATCTATCAGAAGTGGAACAATTCCTGGAAAATGTCTAGTGCTGACAAAGGGCGACATTTCTTCGGAGTGAGTCCGGGAATCCCGGTTCAGCCCTGGTTTGAACGATATCACCTGTTCAGAAAAATGTCTGTACATATTAATAGGCTAAGACTTGGGCACGCGACGACTCCAGAGTACATGCATAGGGTTGGTCTCAGAGGCCACCCTTTCTGTAGATGTGATTCGAGCTCCCAGGGGGACATTAACCATACCCTTCTTGGGTGTGAGTTCTCTCGACGAAAAATAGACCGATTTTATGACAGGGTTCGGGGAAAGATCCAGTTCCCTACAAATGCGCAGCTATTACTTGACTGCATATTCAAAGGGAGAGAACTAGGGAAGCTGATTCTTCAATTCCTTATATCACTGGGCTGTGATATTTTTTTAGGTTGCTATTTATTTGTTTTTTGTTTTGTTTTTTGTAGAGTTAATTTGAATATATTGGCTGGCAAAATGGGTTTGTGCCCGATGCCAATAAATAATATAAAAAAAGTGTTATGAAGAAAAAAGAATTTGACAAAACGACTGTATTATAGGTATTTAATTTTAATACGATATGATTGAGAATTTCAGGACAACAAATTAGATTATTCAATAGTTTGTGAAGAAATGTCAAGTCATTTTGCTATCTTCGGAATGATCAACTTCGAGCAAATGTTTCCTTCTCAGATGTCTAAATGAATAATAATAATAATAACTCTATTGACCAATAAAAAAATGCTTCGACATAGAGACCGGAAAGCCTATCCATCGATTTTCAATTTTTTTTTATTTTTATTCACATATTTTTACTTGGGTCTTTATATTAGGAAGGAGAAAATACGGAGAAAAACCCCTTCATTACTATTTTTTTCTATTTTATTTTTTATATCAAACAATAAATAAAATGAATAATGGTGAACAAGATTGTAGTGGGACGCTGTTCCGGACATTTTTTTCTATATCAAGATGAATTCCAATACTTTTCTAAATTTTGGAAATATTTTTTTTTTTTCTTTTTGATGAGATTTCTTTTTAAGATGGAAGAATAATTATCAACAATTGAAATGAAAAATATTAAAAAATAAATATTTTAGCTCATTTGGAAAATTTGACTAAAAAAAATTGTATGGGGGGTAAAGTAATTCAGCGTTCCGGCAATTCTTTTTTACTTATGGTAAAGATGGAGCAAAAAATGAAATTAGTCCTGGTATTTTTTTCAAATTTTTTAATATAATTCTCAATCTTTTTTCATACAGTTAGGTCATGTTTAATATATTTTAATCCAATTTGTATTTTATTATGAATAAAGTAATGAAAATTTAAAATTTTTTATAAATATATTAATTCTAGGTAGGTTTCACAAAAATAAAAGACAATATGCCTATTAGTATAACTCTATATATATTTCAGGGTACGAGCCCATCTTCAGGAGTTCACAGAGAAAACTACCTAGTATGTATATTTTTAAATTTTTAAAATTTTCATTACTTTATTAAAATACTATATGTTTCACCAAAAACCTACACTATTCTCCCTTAACAAAAATTTTATCATTGTTGATTTCTGGTGGAGAAATGGTCATTTTTCTTAATACTTTAAACTGATAATAAGTAAATCATTGATAAAGATGTCTAGAAGAAAAATAATTAGAGGTAGAAGTCAAGCTACTAAAAGAATTATGACTTTATGGGAATTTATATGAAAGCATTTTTAAAAATTTATTTTGAATTCTTTCAATATGGTCAATTTGATAATGCACATTTTATAAATAACCAGCGGCCATCTTGCTGGCCCCTGGACTCAGTAGTGGGTTTTTAATATAATCGCACCATAATGGTTACGGGGGATTTATTTACGCTACTGAATTAAAAGGATTAAACTATTTAAATAAATAATTTTAATACTAATAAAGAAGATAATATTGAATTAAATCATGTTTATTCTTTCTTAATGTGTTTCGAAATATGACTCGTTTTTTATAAAAGCTTGGTTTGTTTGGTTGTTTGTAAAATTAGATCCTTTTATACAAGTAATCAACTTCCAATTAAGGTTTGTCAATTCGCATCGAATATTAAATTTTTTTTATTTTATTTTATAAAAGAAGGGAAGGTCTTTATATTCTCTTGTCTTTTATAATTATTGTTATTGTCTCTTTGTACAAAGAGACCTCTTATTATATTATTATGCTTTCTAAAGAAGCGTTCTTTCCTTTGATTATTTGAAAATAATGTAATAAAAGCTTGTAATAAAGAAAGAGAAATGGGAAATCGTATCGGTGTAGTAGAGTGCTCGACTACCAAGAGTATTCCCTTAAAATTATTTTTTATAATACTTTCCAAAGTAACCCTAAACTCGTAAAATACAAAAATAAAAAAATTAATAAATTGTAATTTTATTTATCAAAATATTCTGAAATCGTAGACTAATAATCGACAAAATCACGATAAACATGACATCTCTTCGAGATATATTCAATTAATAATTGCATATCATTTTATGCAAATTCACCCCCATTGAGACTAAATAATAAGGGAAAAAAAATCTAGTGATTCATAAGAACAACACATTTACTTTCCCGTTAACTAATGACTAATTTTTGTCAACTAGTTTTGCTGAAATGTTAAATTTTTAGTTACAACAATTAAATAATAAATAGAATCCAATAGAGTGGTAGTTCAGGATAATGAAACTCTATTTTCAAATAAAAAACTTTAATATTATGTCATTGTGACGCTTTTTATCCAAAGTTTCGGAAAATCCTTATTGCCTTTTTCAGGGTCTACAAGGAAGCATAAAACGGCAACCTTCTTTTCTCCTATATTAATGTTTTTCCTTATGTTTTATTGTGTAAAAACATTACAATGATATGATCGGATAAGGGGTTTTCAGAAATCTCGCTTTTGGTGAAACAGTCCCTATTTCTATCACTCAAAATGTCCTCCTTTTAAGAGATATTTTTAGTATGCCGACAATCAACTAACCAACCAAAAAAGGTTGAGAAACACTATCCTAAAGAATGAAGGAAGATCTTCCGAAACATTGCAAAACTTTGACTTATTAACTCTGTCGGACAAAAAAGGATACAAGTCAATAGTACATACACGTTTTTGGTACTCTACAATTCCTGACGTTTACAACCCTTCTGACATATAATAAAAATTGATGGCACCCAATACCCAGCCAGCCAAAATCCCGACATGCCCAAATCGTCGGGATTTTGAGCTATCGGTATTCTGACAGGCTGGATTATAGGGTGAACCCAATAAAAATCATACATGACAGCTCGGATATACGCGTGAATTTTTTCAAGAAAGTCGAATACTCTTCTCTTGGAAAATACAGCTTTTACATATAAGATATACGAGAGGGGTGAACCGCGATTGGATTTATGTGTATATGTCTTTGGAATTATGTGGAATTATCTTGGAATTCATTAGATAATACCCCTTCATCTATTTTCTTATATTTAGAAATTAAAATGGAATTGGAAATATGTGTACAGGATTTAGGACGCGGTTCACCCCTCGTATATACGTATTTTAATAATTTTGGCAGGAGTTCTAATGAAAATGGTGAACGCTCTACTTAAAGAAACATTTTTCTAAGCTATTAAAACTAGACACTTAAATTTTAACATCTAGTTATAGTTTGATAATCCATACATAATTGAATTGTCAAAGTTGAAAAAATTAATTTGAGGAAGCTTAAAAATTTGAATGAATTTTCTGATTTCACCATAGTTCAATGAGCAGACTATTCTACTGCAACAGCTTAAAGCAAAATCAATCTCTTCTCAAAGCAACAGTATACACATAAAACAGGAAGACAAAAAGGTCTTCAGTTAAATAACATAAAAAGAATAGGAAAAAAAAGAACTTGAAATTTTAAGTCTGTCAAACAACGATTAATAGATACGAATCTTGACATGAACAGAAACATGCACATCCGCCGAAACCTCTTTGCATCGGATTGCGTGCTATTCCAGATTGTATAGGAAGAAGAGAAAAAAACGAATGTAAAACTGTTGATAAGTTTTTCCTTAAAAGATAAAACACTCAGTGAAGATTTACTTTTGTTTGTAATCAGATTAATTTCTTTTTGAAATTACTTAATCTGATTGAAAATAAAATTAAATATTTTTAATTTATATTTTATACCTACTAATTTGTGCTAAAAATAATTTGTTTTAATGCAATGATTTAAATGTGTGTTTAATTAAAGTATGTTTTATTTAGTAACCTATATTTAAACACCTCCCAATCATATCACCCAAAGCTAGAAAATCCTCCTCCAGGTAGGTACTTTATATTAATCTACTTTTATATATTTTAGGGTTTATTTAGTCATACAAATTAAACAAATAGAGAAATTTCAGTTAATTAACAATATTTATTTCATAGATTTACTAAACAGTTTCGGTCACCACTGCTAGACCATCTTCAGTAGTACTGGAAAAACGAAACATTTTATAAGATTCCTTCTATTATACACAATTATACAAAATAAAAACCATACAATTTCGTTCAAGATTTGGAACTTCTCACTCTCTATATACAACTGATTTTCAATTTAACATGGATATTTCAATAAATTTCAAAAAATAAATAATTTATAAACACTTGTCTCTGGTTTTAGAATATGATTTGAATTGATGATAAATTAAATTTAGTTAATTGAGTTAAATTTAGTTCATTGAGATTTGATTGTAAAATATAGTAATTAGAAAATCTTTAATTTATCATCAGTTCAAATCATATTCTAAAACCAGAGCCAAGTGTTAAATTGAAAATGAGTTGCATGTACAGAGCGAAAAATTCCAAATCTTGAACAAAATTGTATGTATAAATATGAAATTGTATGGTTTTTATTTTGTATGACTGTATATAATAGAAAAAATCTTATAAATTGTTTTGTTTTTCCAGCAACCGAAGATGGTAAAGCAGTGGCGACCAAAACTGTCTATTAAATCTATGAAATACTTAAATAGTGTCAATTAACTGAAATTTCTCTATTTGTTTAATTTGTGTGACTAAATAAGCCCTAAAATTTATAAAATTAAATTCTACATGAGTCACTTAAGTTTTGGAAGAATTTTATATTAATCATATATTGTTACAAAGAAAGAAAATGTCAACTAAATAAATGATTATAGTGCATTAATTTAACATTTGTTTTAAGAGGGAATCAATGAGGGTGTGTTCACTCTTTGAGGCAAATAAAAATACACCTGTATTCTTTTATTTATAAGAGATTTAATATAATATATAAGTAATACATTATCGTGTCGTACATATTAAGTTGTAGTGTCTCGTTAGAAAAAATTCACTAATGAAAAAAGATTTATTCTTCATTAAAGTTTAAATTTTTATTTAAATCACACATGACCACTTTATAATCATTTATTGAAACAAACAATTACAATTTTAATACGACTCCTCGATCGACTTATTCTGCGATCGTTCTCAAGTATGAGTACCCACTCCGATTATAGGTTAACTGAGTCAATCATGTTTATCAAAGCCTAAACTATAACATTCTTGATATAGTGAATTAATTGTTATGTACTATATTATTGCTATTATTATCATTTGATTTGTCAATATAATTTTTTTGCTTTTTATAATCTTTAATAACATGTAATGCTCAATCCGACAGGGGGCGCTGATGCCGTCGATATATTTGGGCTTTGAGCCCAGATAAACATGATTGACTCAGTTAACCTATAATCGGAGTTGGTACTCATACTTGAGAACGATCGCAGAATAAGTCGATCGAAACGTCGTATTAAAATTGTAATTATTTGTTTCAATAAACAATTATAAAGCAATCATGTGTGATTCAAATAAAAATTTAAACTTTAATCAAATTAATCACAAAAATAAAAGCTTCAACAGCTTCATTACTAATTTATTCTTCATGTTAAATCATATCCAGATTCAATTTACATTAAGAAAAAATAACACAAACTGAATTTTAAAGAAGAGTGAATTAATTAATTAAAACCTTACAAAGCGATATCCTGGGGTCACATTTAGTATAATTATACTTTGTGGCAAATTTTTCAAAAACGTTTTTTTATGAAAGAAATTTTATTAAAAGAAGTACAAGGAGGCGGAATTAATGGTAGACAATGTAGACTTTTCCTAAATTATATATATTTTTTTAATTAAAAAACAAATATATTTTTTCTTCAGTGACAAAGTCCATTCTATGTGAATATTTCATTTTTATTTGTATCTGTATACTCGTATATGTGGCCTGAGTCTTGAGTGAGTGTGTATAAATTTGTATAGAGGTCAGATTCTAATCAGTAAAATTTTTTCATTGAGATCGGATCTCTAGCACTTTAGCCAACCTGAGCCGCAAAATTACAATTATATTAGCATGAAAATTCTCCATAGATTTTTGAATGAGAATTAGACTAAATACAAAACTAATAGAACATCAGGCCTTGTCTAGATGAATCAAATCCCTGAGTAAGTATTATCTCCATTCTTTTCCTGAACTATAAACACTAGCATGGTGTTTGTTCTCACGATTAAAGTTACTAATCCACACTAAAGCTTTATGTGCAAGAAACACGCGATTTTCGAAATCTCAACACCCCTTCGCTGTTTAATTGAGTAAGAATCGAAATACCGGTTCACCAATTCGTTTATCCCTATGATCTCTAGAGACTGGAACTTGCTGTCTGTCACTGACTGGAAAAATCATAAATTGTTCGAAAGGCCCTTTAACTACGATTCAGCTTCTAACAAAATCTGGTTTTCTTTTTTTCACAATGGAGGGACCAATCAAGACTTATAGGAGCTGCACATTTTTATTGTAACTCCTTCTCGTATCAATATCATTAGAAAATGTTTTGGGGATTGGTTTAGGCCATTTTTCTTTTATTTAAGTGATCTTTTGTTTATATAAGAAATTGAAAACAGCGATTGATTATATACCTATAGCGCTCTGACCGTCTCCATGTCTACAATAAACCAATCATCCAATTTTTCTCTCACTTATAGATATAAAATTAATATTGAGATATATTTTCATGCGGCCCAGCACTGCAATGAGTGTGGCCCAACATAAAATCATAAACTTCCTTAAAACATTGAGAATTTTATGTAGAGATATATTTATTCCCTTTTTCGAAATATGAATGTACATTTGTACAATACGTGAAGCTTTTTTCAAAAATAAAATTTACTAAAAGCAAAATTATAAGCTCAACTATATAAGATGAAAAAAATAATTATGTTTCGAATATTTAAAAATTCTTCTTCTTCTCATATTTTCATTTTCTAAAATATTTATTATTTCAGTATTTTATATTCTACGCCACTAGGCAAGTCTAAAGTTTTATCATTCTAAGAGATAAGGAATTGGGTTTTCTAGAACAATCACAATTAATTGATCATTTCTCTCCTGGATTAAAACTTGGCAGGACTTGTCTTTTAGATCTTTGAATGTTCTCACATGTTAATAGATAATGGATAGTCAGGGATTATTATATCTGTGACCATTTTAAAAAATAAATTATCATTCCTCATATCCTTCTTTAATCCCATTTGATTTAAACCAGGGCTGTCCAACTCGTGGCCCAATATAAAGCCATAAAATTTTTTAAAACATTGAGATATATATGTAGATATTGCAAAACACACAACAATTTGGCCTAATAATTTTTTTTTCTCTAAACTAAGTAATCTGAAAATCTACTGCGAAGTTTTAGAAAAATAAAAGTGCTAATTTTAAATGTTGAATCTGGAATTAGATTTCAAGATTTCCGAAAAAATCATCATCATTTTGGTCTATTTTTGAATCCAATTTCCATTAGAAATAAATTTTCTACTTGCAAACTTTCTGATTGAATGTTCTAAAACAACAATTATAATTTTATATTAATTATCTAGCCAGGAAAAATATAAGCAAATACTACTAAATAATATCAATTTTTGTAAGTATGTAGGTATGTATTTACAAATACGAGAAGCTATTTTCAAGTATAAAATTTACGAAAAGTAAAATTAGAAGCTTACTATGAGCTAAAGAAATAATTAAAGTTCTGATTTCTACATTATTTTTGAATAACAAATACCAATAGAATTAGAATATTTTATCCACAGTTGGAGTCAATTTTTTTTCTTCAAATGTGACCCGTGCACCGTTGGATACCCCTGATTTAGACTATGGGTTATCCTCTTAACAAGAGGCTGTAAAAATATCATGATAATCACAATAAATTTCAAATAATATTGCAAGAAAAATTAATAACACCTAAAAACTCGGTATACTCTCTGTAAATTTGGATAATTAGACAATTTTTTGAGCCAGGAAGCTGTAACTTGCTACTAAGATCTAGCTTTTAATACAAACTTGAGGGCAGAGCTGTCCTTGTACTAAGAATATAATTATTTGTTTTTTTCTTATTTTCATCTCATCTGGATATTCTGAAGCTAGAAATTTAATTAGTTCTTAGTTTAAGAAATAAAAACATTTATATCAACATCCCCAGAAGAGCAAAGCTTGACGAGGGGACTAAGTGTTTTTTTTTTGTTCTAAAAATGACTGTTTTAATTCGATAAACTATCGAAGATGACTGGGATTAATGTAAGCTGATAATTCAAGAGGAAGATTTTGATTAAAGAAATAGTAATATTGAAACAGGTTGTTTATCTCCATTCAATCCTATTTAAGGTATTGATAGCAGCGACCTTGGCGGTGGATTCCCGAAGGTAATATAACCTTCGTGCTTAAATGTTCTTTAAATTATTAAATTCATGAATTTATAAACATTTTAATATTTTCTTTATGTATTTGAAAAACAAACTACCTACCTATACAATTATTATAAAATAATAAAAGTTTATAGGCTATTTTCGGAAGGAATTCCAATTTTTGGATTTTCATCAAATAATTATTAAATAACTTGATCAATTACTTAAAGCATAACGATTTTAAATAATTGATACTTATATATCGTCACCCCATTGCAAGAACTAGGTAACTCGATTTTTCAAGTTTTTGAAAAATGGTCTGAAAATGTTTTACCTATTCCATACCAGGCATGTTTCAAGTGCTTATCTGAATAAACTGCTTAATATGACTACAGATTATTACTATTACAGTCATGAATAACAATTAATATGTATTTTTAGCCATGAAATAGCCAGGTATCTCAAAAAAGAATTTTGTGGAGCTAACTAGTTCTTGCAATGGGGTGATGATATCATAGAGAAACATATATTTATATATTCATTTGCGATTTGGTGAAAGAATATTTATTTGTTATTCATTAAAACAATTTATTTACGGCACGTTTAGCGAACCGGTGAGAGTCAACCCAACTACAACTGAGAAGCAGAAGTTATTTCTAACTTTTGTTTGTTCTTTGAACAGTTATGAATATTATCAATAATTCTATGCTATATAATCTAAAAAATAAATTTCGTTTCTTCCAAGATACAAACCCCTTTTATGAGTGTAAGAAAGCTCGAAGAAAACGCTTATCAAATATCCTATCCTATTAAATCTAAAAAACTATGGTTAGTTTTCACCACTAAGGGCCAGTTGTATGTCGATTTGTAAAGTCTTTGTAAAAGTTGACAAAGGGTAAAACCTTAGAATTCAACTTGTGCCCGACCGGATGGCCAATCAGATGACACGGACTTTCATCCGATTGGCCATCAGATGACACACACTTTCATCCGATTGGCCATCCCGCCGGGCACAAGGTGAATTCTAAGGTTTTACCCTTTGTCAACTTTAACAAAGACTTGACAAACCGAAATATAACTGGCCCTAAGGTAGGCATAATTTTTCATTTTACTATTCAATTCAACAGTTGAGTAAAGCCGACTTTAAGCGTCCATTCATCTAACTAAAAAGCTCAATCGTTAGATAAAAGTTCAACTGTTGCGTTCGCTAAACGTATCCATTGATCTGATATAAAGAAATTTTAACCACACACTTGAGAAATTAGACTAGGAATGATAAAAATTATAAAAATATGCTTATTAAATATAAAACTTATTCAAAAAAAAAATTCATATTATATACCTATTCATTAAAACTAAACTTACATTATGATAAAAACTTAATTCGTATTTTTCAAATAATAATGAAATAAAAATTAACAAACAAATGTTGCATTCAAAAATTTGAAAACAAGAAAATAAATAAACAAAAGTAAAAAAAATATATTTAATAATTTAGTAAAGTATGTGATATAGCGAGAGTAATATAGGTAAATATAGAGATATAGATTTAGATGCTACAGAGTATTGAAGAGCAAGTGATAAATAAAAAGAAAATTAAATATAAAAAAAGAGATAGAGTAGAGAAAGAAAAAATAGGGTGTAAATAATTTAAAAAAAAACTTGTTAGTTGTTTTGAAAGAAAAAGCTGCTGCATTTTGAGTGTAGTCGTGATGAGAATTAAAAAAAGAAGAAAAAATAGAAAAAGAGAGTGGGGTGTATCGTGAGGTGTTTCAATTGATTGCAATTGATTTTTAAACCTTTTAAGGAACGAAAGCTCGTCTAAAAAGTTTTCTATCCGACAGTGGATAAGGAATAGGGAGGAAGGTGAAATGGGCAAAAAGGCAAGTATTCTTGATATTTTCTAAGACCTAGAGAGAAAAATTCAATTTCATTTCGTTTTTGTTTTATTCGATCAATATTAGAGTGAATGAGTGTAAAAAATTAAATTTAATATTAATCGATAAATTGATTAAAATTATTGACTATGAATTCTTAACAAGATATAATTTAATTAAGGTCAAAAATCTAATATTTTAGTAGAATATTTTTATATTGCATATCAGAGGGCTTCGTCCCCTCGGGATTTGAACCATGCGCGGATCCAGGGGGGGGGGGGGCGGCCCCCCACCCCCCCCCCCCCCCCAAAGCATTGGAGATCAACATTTTTTATATGTTTATTTAAATCTTTTGACCTAGTTATTTGGAGCGGGAGAAGCTGGCAACTACTGAAATAAAAAGATTAAATTTTTAGACTAGTAATTTCATCAAATTACATTAATTTAAACATATTATTTGTTCGCCATTCTCCTTTCACAGTGAATGGTTTATAATTGCGCGCGCATGTAATATTAAAGTAATCTGCAAATTAATTTTTTATCATTTATATTTTTAAAAACTCAAATAATAACTTTCTAATAACAAATAATAATAATATTAAAAATGTTGAAAAAGGTAATAAATTTAAAAATATAATGCTCTTTTTATTTAGTTTGGGATAGGATTATTATTTAATGCTAAGATATATATAAATTTTCAATAATAATCCAGTCATATAAAAATATATGTATCTCTTTCTTTGTGTGCTTGTGTTGTTAGTTTCTTATAATTCTTTATAAAAAGCAATCTTTGTCTTTAAATTTATTATTGAATTTAGGTATTAGCGTATTGTAAAACTTTGTTTCAATAAAAATTTTTAATTAAATGTTCATAATTTTTTTTTTAATTCCTTAAAATTATTTACATAGTAGATTCAATAACACAGCAACAAATTATTTTTTCATTAAGGGGGTGGGAAGAGGGGGTAAAACTCGGTGGCTGCCGACCCCCCCACCCCCCAAATCAGAGGTCTGGATCCGCGCCTGATTTGAACCCGAGTACTAACACGCTTGCCGGGCTTGTTAATTCGACCCTCGAGACAAAAACACACTCTGACACGCAATATATTAAAGAGAAGGTAAAAATTCGGGTTAATTATTTTAATGAATGGTCTGTGACTGAAAACTTTTTTTCAGGTTAGCATGATTTTTGCTTTATCCGCTCGAGGTGAATGGAGTAAAATTTTTTAGCTTCTCTTTAATATATTGCATGTCAGAGTGTGTTTTTGTCTTGAGGGTGAAACTAACATGCCCGGCAAGCGTGTTAATACTCAGGTTCAATTCCTGAGAGGACGACGCCCTCTGATTTGCAATGTAAAAATATTCTACTAAAATCTTTGAATTTTGACCTTAATTAAAATCTTTCTTGATATATTTGGTTTTCAGCGTGAGTTGTATTTTTGAAATAATTCCATGTAATTTTCAAAACAAGATACTCAAAACTTCGGGTTAATTATTTTTATGAAATGTTTTGAAAAATAATGATAAATAAAAACCAGAATTGATGGTGTGACGTCAGATATCAGCGCAGATAATTTTTTCCTATTAAAAATAATTACAGGGTAATTTTAAATAAATAAATAAAGATTAAAATAAGGTTTAATTCTCCAAAGGTGAAAAACATTTAAAAAACACATTTTAATTAATTTTTTTAGATAGAGAACAAAATTCAATTTTTTTGTCTTATTCTTTAATCAACAATCAGAATTTACAAATTTAGAGAAATGCTGTCACATAACAAACAAAAACTTACAGAAGCATCTATTTTTTCATTTTTTTGTTCATTTGAAAATTCCAGGTGTACATTTTCAAAAGGTGAAGATTGTCTACGCTGACTTTTTGCGTCAGTCCATTGATTTCGGATTAGGTTTTTTTTGCTAAACAAAATAAAAAAATCACTGACAATATTTTTATTTTGTATTTTAGATTAATATTATTTTTTAATATAGATTTTGATGTACACCAAATACCCACTATTAATATGAGTTACTTTAAGAAAGAAAACCCCAATAAAATGCGAGCTCTGTTTTCTCAAATCTAATTAATTATATGCTACTATCTGTGATTTTTCAAATTGCCAAAAATCTCGATATTGCTGTTTAATAATTAATAATTAGAAATTCTCAAAGGAATGACATAATGGGCCACCATTTTCTTGGCCTATCTATCTCAGCACGTTACTATTCTTATTCTAACTGTCGCTAAATGTAAAGTAACTTGAGACTCAATGGCTGAAATATTACTGACATCTATAAGTACTTTAAAAACACAAACGCTTTCATAGTGAATGACAAATCAATTCCAATATAAATGTTATTCACTATTAAACTGTGTCGTTTATTGGTTCAGGATTTCCCCCACTTTGAAGGATCGTAAAGATTGCATTCTCCTCGAAAAATAGATTTTACATAAAGAATGTTTGTTTGTTTTTTCAAAGGATAACTCTATCTATAAAATAATTTAAATTGTGGATCTCGTAAATAAACGAACGATTCGCTTCCGAGACAATAAATTAAACATACGAACATAAAACCCACCCTTAACGAGAATCCCAATTAGAGTATAAAAATCACAGTTCTCATAACAATAGATAATTTTTCAGTTTCAATTTACCTAGCTCTACCATCATTAGAAAGCTCCTAAACTAAAGCTTTTGTTCTCAAAAGCCTTTAGCTTAATACTTCCATGAAGGCATAAACATAAATCTAATGTTTCGACGGAAGAGAATTTATATCTTAAACTGACAAGTAAAATCTTGTAGAAATGTTGGATTTATGTCTACACTATGAGCAGAATAATACTAGAAGAAGGTGAAGAATGTGATCTTGAATTTTAAAATAAACATTCTTTATATCAAGATTATATTCTAAATTATTATTTTTCTTTTGTTCTTACAAAGGTATTTAATTATTTTGAAGACCTAGACCACTTCCTTTTCAAATAAACATTGTTCTTACAAATTTATTATGAATTATGGGGCCAAATGTCAGAATCGTGTGCATTGATTCTCTTTTTGAGTCAAGTAAAGTGACAAAATCACATGCGCTGGACCAGGGAGGTACTGAATCATAAGCCCGAGATCCTCTTTTTTAAAAGTATTATTTAAAATTTAAAATTTATATTCTTCTGATAATATTCACTGATGAAATTTTGTTCTTTTTGTTATTTTCTAATAGGATTTTTTATCTAGATAAAAAATTGTTTTTTTTGTGGTAGGGCCCCAAATAGCTGGACAAAATACATAAAATAAGTGGAGTATTAAAAAAACAATGTTTGCTCTATAGCAGAGGTGTCGAAACTTTTTAAATTCCCTGGGTGACATGGAAAGAAAGCAAATTTTCGGGCCTCAAATAAAATACACTAAAACTAGCAGCAGCTGATAAAAAAAAACATAGAATAAATAGTTAACATATTTGAGTTTAGCTTTATTACTTTTTGAATTTTTTATTATAAAAATAAAAAAGACAGCAACGTGAAATTAGTGAGGTGTTTTTCATTGTTTTTGAGACACTAATGCTTCGATATTTAGTTCGATGGAATTCTCAGTGAGTTCTTAAGGTGATCACCAAATATTTTGACTCTAGTTGTATTCTTCATGTGCTTTATTCTGGAAAATAGCTATTTTAATAAATAAAATGATTTGAGTATCCCATTGCTCATCACTCATAAATTAACAACAAGTTAAAATAGTATTTGTAGTATTATCAATGATATTTTTACTCGTAATCTCAAAGTTTCAAAGCTTGTGAATTTTTGTCGGGCCGCATTGATAGCCGCCCTGGGCCGCGATTTGGACAAGCTCGCTCTCTACTGTTTCAATTATTAAGTATTAGAAAGCATAAGCCAATCTCTTTCATAGTTCCTTTCAGCCTTAAATGAAAATTGCATATTTTTTAAAAGAAAACATTTAAAAAGTGTTAAAAACAATGGGTTTGTTATATTTAACGTGAAAAATATTCCAAGTCTCCAAATAAACCGGAAGTGGTCAGGATCAGCTAGAATAGATTTATTTTTAAAATCTTCTGTATTTTTCATCTGGAAGTTCTGAATCATGTAAGTCCATAATATAATCAGTTCTTTGAAGCATATTTAGGGATTAGAACGAACTTTTAGAGAGCTATTACTTTTATATTATCTTGGATTTCAAATGTCATGTATTAAGATTGAATTCCTTCAATTGACTTTCAACTCATTAAACTCAACTATTTCCTCGTGTTTTTCATTATCAATTCTGCACCCAAAGTACATTTGTACATGCTGAATTGCAAGCCTTATAATCTCATTTAGTTATAGAAATACTGATGTTATGATAGTAATGATAACCAAAGGGCCTCGTGGCTGTTTTGATGTATCTAAAGCTGTGGGATTGTTTGATCTACCTAAAACTGTGGGATAGAAGTTTAATAAATGTTATCAAATTAAAAGCATTTACTCTCAATCTACTTGATTCCTGTTACATCTTCTATTAGGCTGGTCTAAAAGCAATTATCATTGTGTATTTACTTACAAGAAATTTTGTTTGAAAATGATTTTTCTCAAACATGAATAAGAAGAAATAAAGTAAAAATTGAACTCAATACTTAGACTCGCCGGCGAGTGCTTTTTAATTGTTTTCCTAACACAGTTGATTTTTTCCACGATTAGTTATTATAGTACAGGGTGAGTGGAGGGGGTGAGGCAATGGGCGTTGAAAGAATTTGAGTGGTTGAATTTAAAGGTATATGGAAGGGAGAAAATGGGTATTGAACAAATTGTCTGGTCAGAGTCAGGTACATTTCAAATATGATGTTTTTGTTCGAAATTTATTTGTATAGGATTCTGGGAATACCTATTAAAGGAATTAGTGTAAGGGTTTTAGACTATATAAATTTAGACAAAAGAAGAGGATATACAAAGTTTTTTTGTTTTTTTTTTGGATGGAAATATCTTAAGAAAAATTCCTATTATAGATAGATAGATAGATAGATAGATTTTATTTTGCTCTGAGAATAAAATTCTCCTGGAGCATAACAGAAATAAATTATATTACATTAAAAAATCTGCTTACATAATTCAATTCAGCCCAGAGAGTACAAAAACAATTTCATTTAACATTTAAAAATAAATTATAGGTAGTTTCAGTTGAAAATATAACTGATAGACAAACATGATTTAATTTTAAAATAATATAATTTCTTTTAAGAAAGTTTTTTGTTTAAAATTAAAATTTTAAAGAAAAAAATACTAATATCAAGATTACTCTAAAACTACTGGGAGTAAAATCTTGGAATTTCTGTTATAGTTACTTAACGTGATTTTAATAGTTTTTTCTTGTTTCATTCCTATAAAATTTGAATTAAAAAAAAACTTTCTTACCAAGCATTCACATCTTAAGACTTAGCTTCATAACCAACTTCAAGATATTGACTCCAGTAGTTTCTGAGAAATCATGATATTTTAAAACTAAACCATGTTTATCGAATTTTTAATTTTTAATTATTTATTTTTTCATAGATTTCATCAAGTTTTTAATTTCTACTGTTTTTTGTATTTAAATTTTTGTTCTAAAATTAATAGAGAAAAATCTATCGACAAATGAACATTTTAACATTGGATTTCCATTACAAAAACAAAAAACCGATATGTGTGTATATTTATTTATATCAAGCAGAGGATATATTCTTTGATTTACTCTTAAAAATCAATCACTCTGCTACTCTCGGGAAGAAAACATTTTTAATTTGATAAATGGTAGTTGTTTATCTTATTTTTTAAATAATGAACCAATATTAATACAGTTTAAATATGTAGGTAATTGTATAGATACAATATGTTCCAGAAAGACGTGTACATCTTTAATAAAATGTATTCTTCAGAAAACTCAACTCCAAAGTTGATCTTTGTATTTATTTCAACATTGGGAACGACTTTAATTAAATGTTTTTGAAGTTAATTTGTTTTCATTCAACACCTAAACTTCTATAAAAAAATAATTATTACAAGACTGTCAAGAGTTTTCTTTCATTTACTTAATTTCATTAAAACTTTAGAAACGGATCTTGAGATTTATTGATATTAATAATAAAATAAAAACGATTCTGTGATACGGGTGGGAAAATAAAATTAACTCTTCTTTATAGGATGTGTACAAAGTATAGTCTAATATCAAAAATTGTAGAGGAAATTAAATTTTATAAATTGGCTGTACGTAGATAAAAAATAACTAGGGCAATTAATCAATTGTAATCGGACGTTTAATCAATTTTATTTACTAAAATATAATTAATTTTTATTGATTTTTATAACATATAATTTTAATTAGTTGATTGATTTTATTATTTTTATGTTTTGATCTCAAATTGAAGTTGCTGAAGAATTAGAAATAAAATTGACGAAATGTCTGAATATAATTGATCGATTTTCTTATTAAATTTTTATCCACATTCCTACACACCTGAGAAAATTTGTATTATTGTATTTTGTTTTTAATACAAAGATCTATTAAATAAAATAAACACCTTAAATTTTGAATTACTAATGTAAGTTTTCCGCCTGATTTGCATGTCGCATCCAAATGAATATTTTCAAAAATGCACCTTGATTGAGATGAAAACTAGCCGAAACTAGTTTGGCCTAGTCACCTTGTGTAAAAACTGGCAGAAAACTTATATTCTTACCAGTGTTGTGCGGTCCATGGATAGTGTGGATGCGGCGCATCACTAAAATTTCAAAAATTTAAAGTATTTTCATAAATATCGACTTCAAAATTTCAGGTCGATCTTTCAAATTTTTATCCGTAATTTCAAATATTTCTATAAAAAAACATATTTTGTTTTTGAAAGTATATTGGTTCTCGAAATGAAATAAAATTGTTCCGTAATTTGAAGGGGGAATTAAAATGAATGATTTTCCGAAAAGCGTGCTAATAGGTTTGAAGTCCCTGCCTGGTATATCTTCCAATTCAAGCAGGTAAAGACAAGTTCAGACGAGTTTTACTCGAATAACATTTTTTCTCGCTGATGAACTATTAAAATAGTAATAATACAAAAAAGGAATAAATAAAGATGATTCGGGAATCTTTGGACTAATCCATTTCTAAGAACTCTCAATATATAAGATCGTAAATAACTAAGAGTGTTATGGACAAGTCATAGCTTGTTTATAGCAATAGAATTGAGAGAAATTTAAGATTTTCTTATAGGACAGGCTGATTCATTGTGGAAGATGTTCGATTTTCATCTCAGGGAATGTGGAGTTTAAGTCACAAGATTTAATTTCTGACTCCTACCCTCGCTACCCAAATTAGCATCCGTTTAGGGCGACACGACGGTCCCAAAATATATTTAAAAAAATCTAATGTTAAATTTGAAAAATAACGAAAATGATGCCGTATTCGATGAAATTTATAAAAAACCAAAATAACATTACAAAAAATGAAGGGTAGTTTTTTGGACAGCATTTTCTGGTTGAAATGTCACCAACCGCACTGATTCTTACATACTTTCGTAATTAAGACAAGACAGTGCATCAAAATTTCTTTAAAATGTGCTCAGGTTGATTTTCCAAAAAAGTAGAGAACAAAAGTTACTAAAAGTGTTTACTTCTTTTTTGGACAGAGTGTATATTAAACCGAAAAATAATATTTTACAAAGATGTCCAGACCTCGCCTTCTACCTCAAAATACTTTAGATGGCATTATAGAAATGGAAGTTCAAATATTATTTGTTATAGCTTTTATTCCAGGGGATGGTTGTTCCAGAGTCTCTGTCCACAGATCGGAGGACCTGAGTTCAAATTCGGCTTACTTCAAAAATTTAACCAGTATAATCAGAACCCTACTCCATTTACACACTATGACACACATGAACACAAACATAAAGGGAAATACAATAATAATCAAATCGGACCTGATTACATGAGCTTTATTCTCGAAGGTAATGAGAAAATTTTATTATTATATTTTTATATTAATAAATACATACATTAATTTATTTATATTTGTCTCTTTTCACTCTCGAGATATATAAATTGACCATTATTGAATTATCTACCAATATTTGTTAGAAATTTCGCCTACTGTTAAGAGGCCGTTCATAAATTACAGTAAGGAGGGATGGGGCATCTCAGATTTTTGACAAAATATGACATGGGGGCCCGGGGATCTTAAAAATGGTGTTGTCACAAAAGTCAAATTAAAATTTTTTAAAAATATTCACATATATTTTTTAGATTTAAGCTTATTATTATTCCAACCTGAAAAAGTTGGTAAAATTGTAAGGAATTGTCCTGGACTCGCCTAGCTCTTACGCAGCTTTCATTCTTCTGCACCCAAAGTATTGCCTAAATACAGGCGCACCAACGTCATAAATCAATTTTGTTAAGGGAGAATGGTGTAGGTTCTTGGTGAAACATATTAAATAAAGTAAAGAAAATTTTTTGAAAAATGTTTTTTTTGGAACTTTTTCAAATTTTCATAAATCAAGTTTAAATTCAGACAACACTTTGAGTATTTTAATTCCTATAGTTATTTATTTATATTTTATAATTCAATATTTTTCTTATACACGCCAAAAAATTGATTTGTTTTTAGCAAAAACACTTAATTTTTTTTCTTCAAATAAATAAATCTCTTTTCTTATAATTAAGGAGTGATTCCCTGAAGAATAATAGTAATAGTGAATAATGTGTTAAATGATATGAATAAAAATAAAGTTAAACTAAAAATATATTAAATCTCTTCAGTTGGGTTTAATTTATAAAAAAAATTCTACAATTATTAAATTATAGGGTATAAAAGTGACGTCACAATACAGGGGGCTCAATGAAAATGTGACAGAATGTCACACAGGGGGAGGGAGGGTCTACAAATTTTGAAATTCGTGTGACGTAATTTATGGACGGCCCCTAATGACTTAAGCACCAGGTATATAGTACCTATCTTATTCACCAACAATATTTACGAAAATTAATCAGAATACTGTTTTTTTACCATAAGATAATAAAATAGCAAAAAAATTCTTAACTCATTTAGTTTAAAATTCTATTCAAAGAATAAAATTCTTTAATATCTTAGATTTGGATGTTGGTAGATATTTATATATACATTTTTTTAGAAGTTTAAACTGTCCCAGGAGTCGTACCTGAGTGCCAAGCCTGTTTTCAGGCATTTTGGATTGATCAATTAATAGATAGGCATGATCTTGTTTAGAATTTAGAATAATTCCATCGATTTCATAAAAAATAAAATTGTAAAACAATAGATTAAATTTCTTAAATTAAATTATATAAAATACAATAATAACAATATTCACTAACACCTACATTTTCCCCCTGTGGACCCGGGGTAGAATTGGCTCACGGAATCCCCTGCTTGTCGTAAAAGGCGACCAAAAGGTGTTGAGTGTGGGGTTGCCTTCCTTACTTGGTAAAAAAATACACATGTAACAAGAAGGCCACGTGACAATAATGTTGATTGAAAATCTATACAGATGGCTTATCTTTTAACTAAAAAATATGAACTGAATAGATAATTTCCTCAACATATGTAAATGTTTTATGATTTCTACACTGACATTTTAAAAAACACAGAGTCTTTCAGGCTGATTTTACTGTTTAAAGTTTAAGGAGATATTATACTATACTCGTTTCTATATTGTTTTGAAAAATACGCAATTAAATAGTATCATAGCATTAGATACTATTTCAATGTCTCCAATGGATATGGAATTGTCTCGACATGTATCCGGGATCTCGCACCCTTTTCTTTCTATACCAGGGTGAGACTTTCTACCCCAATTGTATTTCAGATAATTTATTATTTTTTTAATATTTTTAAAATATTTTCAATGAAATAAGGGAATTATTTTTTCGAAATTTTGGTAGATTCTTTACATTTTCTTTTAAAAAAAGAAACAATTTATAGAATACATCTTTTTCATTAAATAATTATATACTCGTACAATAATAAAATAAAAAAAAAACAGTTTTTTTTTTATTTTATGTAAACTTATCCGATCTTATGATTTTATTTGAAAAATTATTTCTTTCGAATACTGCGGCAAAAGTTTCACCCGGATTAAATAACTGCAACCCCTGTCATTGCGATAATTCATACGCATTTCAAATTCAAGTGCTCGTGACAGAATAATCTCATTATACTAGAAATTTCAGAGAAACTGATTTCGCTTTAAAAAAAAACGTCAGAAAGATTTCGTGTATAAAGTTGACAATGTAATTTTTAAAACAAAGCGATCTGGCTGTGATTAATTATTGTATTAATAAAAGGCTCGGCCTTAGCTCCTAATTATATGAATCCCCAAACCATCTGCTACTGGATGGGTAATATATACCTATATATTTTAATAGACTTATGCGTGAAAAACATCTACTTTTTTATTAGTCAAATCTCAAATTTTCGACTCAATGACGTCCCATACGTTTGGCTAATTAGAAAGAATAGCCTGCACCAGGACCCGTTGAGCTATTAAATTTAATTGAACTTTATTTATTTTTATTTTTTTCGTGCTTAGGAAATGCTTGAAACGTGAATGTTTCTCGTATGGTAGTAAATTAATTTTTTTCTGATGCCAAAATTTATTAAAAGAAAATATTTTGGAATATCTAGTCACATAAGGGGTCGTCCATAAATTACGTCCCACAATAAGGGGGGAGAGGGAATATCATATTTCTGACAAAATGTGACAGGGGGTCCGGAGATCTTAAAAATTGTGATGTTACAAAAGTCAAATTAACATTTTTTAAAAATTATGCTTAAAATATATTAAATCTCTTTAGTTGAGTTTAATTTATAAAAAAAAATCTAAAATTATTAAATTATAGGATATAAAAGTGATGCGTACAGGGGGGGGGGTCTAAAAATCTTAAAAATTCATGTGACATAATTTATGGTCGGCCCCTAACTTCTGCTTCAAAAATGGAGAAAATCAAAGTCTTGTTTAGGGAGTTATTGAACGGTTGTAGTAGTTATACCTAAGCTGAAATTTGCTACACACGTTTGTATAAAATTAAAGCTTTTTCTTTAAGAGTTCCAGATATTTAAGACTAAATCAAAACAGAGGACACTTTCTTTGAATTTGTGTTAAAACTACACGTTTGTATTAATAAACTGCACTTCTGTGTCAAGTTTGATCTTTCTAGTTTTAACCCTTCGTTGACAAAAAATTTCCTAATTTGCTAACAAGCGTGCCAAGTTTTGAAAAAGTTTTCACTTTTGCTTCCAATTTACTATAAAACAAGCCTCGTTTGATTTTGAAATTTTTTCAAATATTTAGACATATGGTAGTTTTCTATTTATACTATATATAAAGTGTTGATGGTCGTAGTTAAGCCGTACTCAGCCGAATGTGCCCGAATACTATCGCGAATTTCCAAAGACACTTAATAGAATATAAAATATCAAATTATTTTGCACCCTTTCCTAATCAAACTAACATATTTCTAAATTTGTTCTTTATTAATTCTTGAAACTGTAATTTTTTATAAAATAATTAACTCGAGGGTTGAGTATCTTTTTTGAAAATAAGATGGAATTTTTTTCAAAAATACAACTCACGGTCAATATAAGAATTTACATTTAAGGTCCAAATCTAATATTTTAATATAATAGAATAATTTTATATTGCATATCAGAGGGATTCTAACCCGAGTACTAACACGCTTGCCGGGCACGTTAGTTCTACCTTCGAGACAAAAACACATTCTGATATGGATTCGGGTTAATTATTTTAATGAATTGTCATTGTCTGAAAAGTTTTTTTTCAGTTTAGCAGAAATTTTGCTTTTTCCGTTCGAGTTGAATGGAGTAAAAATGCTGGTTTCTCGTAATATATTGCATGTCAGAGTGTGTTTTTGTCTCGAGGGTAGTATAACATGCCCAGTGTTAGTACTCGGGTTCGACTCCTGAGGGGACGAGGCCCTCTAATATGCAATATAAAATTATTCTATTAAAATCTTAGATTTGGACCTTAAATATAAATTCTTACTTGGTAATTTTTTTTTGTTTCTAACTTTCTTGAGTATTGAAATTTTCTGCTCCACCTATACCTTGGATGTTTTCAAAGCTCTATCACTTCCTATTACTTTACCATACAGGGTATGGTCAAGTATTGTAATCGTGCATGAAAAAAGTATTTTTTTCCCTTCTTTTTTTTTGAAATATCTCAAAAACGGCAAAAACTATTTTTTTTTTTAAAATTGAGTGAAATCATGGCATTTTGCTCTACAAAAAAGCTCCAATAAGTAAACATCGAAAAATTATATTTTTCGAGATAATAATGTTTTGTCAAAATATCTGTTAGTTAGTTAGTTAGTATGTCTGGTTGTCCGTCTATTAGTCTGTGCATTACCAAATGTTTGTGGACGAGCTAGTTCAAAAACTAGCGTGAATATCGAAACCAAATTTCACACGTACTTTTGGTCCATTAAGATTAAGAGCTGATTAGATTTTGGTGCATATCGATCTAAAATTAAGGGGGTGGAGGGGGGTTAAAAATTAAAAATCTAGGCCATTTGAGCAAACTCAACCAAATTTTGTATACATAATTAGTGGGCACCGAGGAGTCTAAAAATGCAAAAACTAACCCCCCTCCCCTACATGATTATAAATAATTTGATTAAATATTAAATATAAGTGAGGGGCCAGGTTGTATGGTAAAGTCAAGTGGATGGCCACATCAGAACACGTCAGCTTATTTTTTCTAGGAAGTAAGAGTTAATGCGACTCTGTAAGACATTATATTTTCTAGCAACCTTATTATTTATGAAAAAAATGATAAAACGAAATTGCGTCGTTTTGATTTAAAAAAAAAAATGGTTGAAATCTATAATGCTGTTTTTAATTGCTTTAACAATACTGGTAGAAAAATAAATCTGCCAAACTAGGTGTATACTATATAATACTACAAATGTTTTTTATTTCTCGCTCTTTTATCGAACAATCACCCATTCATCACACTCAATAGGAGAATTAAATATTTTATTCATTTTCTCTTATGTTTCTTTTTTCGCTTATATAAATCTTCATAAATATTTCGTATTCAAACTGAGACTGAATTAAATTTAAATTCGGATTTTTCTGTTTGTTTTACACTTTATTTATTTTTTTGCCCTTCTGTATTCATATTTCTATCTCAAAGAGAAAATGTAATATACGTATATAAACATTTTTGAGTTTCGACATCCTGTCCAATATGTTTATACAAACATTAAAAAGTAAATAAATTAAAATAAAAAAAATAAAAAAAAAAAGGAAATTAAATATTTTTTATTAATGATGGCGTACACTCAGAAGGCGCAGCAACTTTAAGTCATATAAACTCTTGAATTTTCCATTTACTAATAAATAAATAAATAAATTTTAAAAGTATTAGCTTCATACTTATTTCGCTACTGGTAAATTCAATTTATTTTTGACATTGGTACTGTTCTAAAAAAATCATTATTTCCACTTTGGAAAATGCTTATATTAATTGAAATGTTTATTATTGAAAATTAGTAAAAAAAATTTCTGTCTATTTTGCAATGATTTCCCTCTGATTAAGGTTTCCTCATGCTTTAAGCCAGTGATGTCTAATCCGCGGCAGGCAAGCCGCATGCGGCCCTGCACAGCAATGAATGCGGCCCGACATAAAATTATAAACTTCCTTGAGACATTAAGATTTTTATGTACTTACTGGAAAATTATCAGATAAAACTTGATATTTTTTTTCTAAAATAAGAAGAAATTGGAAAATTATCGAAAAAGTTTTCGAATGTGCACATTTTCAAGTTTTAATGTGAAAACAATTTCGAGAAAGATTTCGAAAAAAATAATCGCAATTGTGGCATATTTTGACCATTTTTATTAGATATAAACATTTTACCTGCAAACTTTCTGATTGGATGTATTTAATCAAAAATTGAACTGAAAGTAAAATTTAATAATGTCTCTTAATTAAAATTTTATAAAAATTATCTAATCAGAAACAAATACTCCTGGCTTCACAATATTTATTCACTTTTTGGAAATATGAATTTATATATAGTAGGTTCCTAATTCTATTTTCAAGAATAAAATTCACTAAAAAATTATATGCTCAGCTTTCAGGAAAAAAAATAATGAAGTTTCGAATATTTAAAAACCATTCTTCATTTCATATTTACATTTTCTAAAATATTTATTATTTTAGTAATTAAAACTTTTGGAGTGCTAAATGATTTAAAAAACAATATTCTGAAAGAAAAGAATTAATATATTACTGTGCTATGACATTTTCGCTTCTGTCATGGTGAACATTATTCTACATTATAACTATTCTATTTTTTTTGTTAAGGGAGAATGGTGTAGGTTCTTGGAGAAACAAGTAAAGAAAATTTTTGAAATTTTTTTTTGGAAACTTTTTAAAATTTTAAATACTAGGTAGGTTTTACATAAATAAAAGATCGTGTGTCCTATGTGAACTCCTGAAGATGGGCTTATACCCCGAAATATATATAGAGTCGTGCTAAACAAGCATCTGATCTTTTATTTATGTGTACCTAGTATTTTATATTTTAAATTTTAAAAAGTTTCCAAAAAAAAATTTTCAAAAATTTTCTTTACTTTACTATTTATCTTTTTTATTAAGAAATATCACAAGAATTAGTATATTTTGTATACTGCCCGAAGCATTTGTTTTTTCATCAAATGCGGCCCGAGTAAGCCAAAAGGTTGGACACCCCTGCTCTAAGCCTTTTATCTGACCTAGGCACTTTTTAATTTTAACTCAAACGCCACACATCTCTATCTTGGAAGTTGTCAGAAAACTGTTTTCTTTTGTAACTTCTGATGATGGGCTCATAACCCGAAATATATATCGAGATAAAAACTCAAAACATATATTTGTTTTATTTGTGAAACCCACCTAGAAATATATATTTTTACTTATTATCTATTAAAATGTTTCACCTAGAACCGATACCAAATTCTTTAAATATTTTATTTCTAATGTTCATAGCATGTGTGATGCCATCCTTCTATGTTTTTCTGGGCGAGGCGTAGCCACGGGGAGGGGGTGGGGGGGTTCGTGGATCAGAAACCCCCCCCCCCCCAAAGCCAGGGCTCATGGGATGAGTAAAGCCAACGACAAATCGTTTCTTATGGCAAACTAATAGTAATTAAATATATTTCATATTTTTAATCAATAATTATATTCTTTTTTAATTTCTTGAGTTACCTTTTTAGTTAAATTGTTCTCTAAAGGGCCCCTTACGGGAATGTTTTAGGGTAGTTTTGATTTCTTGATCCAATGTGTTTATGGTCTGCTGAATCCGAATCTGAGGTTTACTAACAAAATTTCGTGCGAAACATTGTCAAAAATTCAAAAAATGTAAAAAATCTCATTTTTTGGTGGTTTTTGCTTATAACACAAAAACTCTCAACTTTGCGTAAATAGCCTTCCTTTTCAAAATGAAATTTCATAAAATTTCCTGTAAATTTTATTATTAAGGTTTTTTCTACGACCAACTGTTCGGGCTCAAGCGCTAGTTAAATATTGGCGTATTTTTTCTGTTTCCGTAAATTCCAAAAACTCACTTTTTTCGATTTTTTCCCATTTTGATCATGAAGGAGCTCGTTTTCGACAAAGACCATTCTATACATTTTTAAACTAATTAAATTTGCTACAATTCAAAGAAAGTTGAATCTTAAGTAGAGAATGATAATTTGTTCCGCAATGAGGTTGAAATTTTGAAAAAGTGCAATTTTTGCAAAAAATCGCAGTTTTTCCTAAATAAAATCAAAACCACTCATCCTAGAAACTAGAAAAATTCTATTGACCTGAACGTTTACTTAGACCACTTTCTTGATAAAACTCTTAGATATATAGATATTTAGCATTTTCCATGACAGGATATGATCCGAATCCTCAAAAGTGTCTTGGGAACCGCCAAAAAATGGAAATTTTCTGGCTACGCCACTGCTTCTGGGTCTTCCTCTCCTTCTTCTATTTGGTAGTATGTATTCAAGAAATTTTCGTTCTTCGCTCATTCTCATCATAAGCCTCAACTGCTGCGTTTCGATTCGGTCAATCCTTGTACTTTTCTTTCTTGTTAGTTGTTTTTGTATATCTTCATTTCCTATGCGGTCGAGTCGCGAAATTCTGCATGACCGTCTTAGGTGGTCCATCTCAACAGCCTTAACTTCACCTTGATTTCTAGTCGTGATTTGCCAGCATTCAGCTCCTTAAGTTAAGATTGGTTCTACTATCGTTCGATTGATCGTCAATTCAGTGTTCGCTTTTGACCACAGTAGGGAGTTAAAAATTTGTATGGCCTCTGCTCTAACGATAAATTGAGAGTATAATTCTTTTTCATGTCTTTTTATTTTGCAATTTTTACTTTATTTTTAATATATTTCAACTCTATATATTAAACTTTGCTACAATTTTATTATTGGTATTAAAATAGTTGGCTTGTTGATAAAAATCTTACTATATTTGATTAATAGAAAATTCTTTATTTCTTGTCTGAGCTTGTTTCAATGTCCCCAATGGATATGAACTTGTCTCGACATGTATCCGGGATTGTTATAAAAGTGCCCAAGCTTATATTTTCTTTCTATATCAGGGTGAGATATTCTACCCCAATTACATTTCAAAGAATGTATTTTTTTTAATATTTTTATTATTATTTGTTTTTAAAATATTTTCAATGAAATAAGGGAATTATTTTTTCGATATTTCGCTAAATTCTTTTCATTTGATTTTAAGGAAAGAAAAATTTATCGATTACATTTTTTTCATTAAATAATTATATAAAATGCAATTTATTACAATTTATTTTTATTAGGTAGATTTTTTAATCAAATAAATAAGAATTAACAGATATTTATAATGGGGTGTTCATTTTAGAAAATCAATTCAAACAAAATTTGTTTTTAATAAAATTAATAATTTATTTTTTCTAATAAAATTTCCTCAGTAGGCTTGCAAGATAAAGCCTGCTGGGCGTGTTTAATTCGATAATAAAATTTTCAAATCAAAATGATATAATTTTTTATTTTCGTAAAAAAATTCGAATTCAAATTTTTTCCAATTTTTCAGGTACCTTAAATCCAAAAAATTGAAAATCTATCTGAGCGTGTGTTTATGTGTTATCAAATAAAATACACATTTTGGCACTAGAACGAACCGAACGATTCTGCGTTCATGACTAGTGATAAGAATGGGAAATCCGGAACGAGAAAAAAAATACAAATTTTATGACTTTACGTTTTTGAATTATCGTGGATTATGTGAATCTAGACAGATGGATATTAAATATTATTTTAATTTACAGTAGTGCTGAGGATTCTTATAGGTGTTAAATAAAATTTTTTAATTTTAAATGGTGGTTTTTTAATTTATCCAAATATTTCGGAAATTTTTACAATATTCCTTCACCCAAAAATAACTCTATTTGCTCAGTCTTCAAAATTCAAACAGAGAGCCACAGAGACTTTTCATTTCGTAATTTTTAATTCTGCCCTCAAAAAACTCTACCAATAACAATTTTTAATTTCTTTTTGATGCTTTAACAGACAAGTCAATTAGCACTCTGAGCAGATCAATTCTCCTAATTAAACGACGGTTGCTATAGATAAACTAGTTTACAAAAAAATCTTTGTATATTGACTTTGAATCCCTTAACTTTTAACATTTAATGAAAGCGGTGTTGGTTTATAGTGAAACATACTAAACAAAGGAGTTTTCAAAGAGTTATAGTGGTGTTTAACAAATAAAATAAAAATGAAAAAATTAAAACATTTTTTTAATTACATATTTGGAGTTTTATTGAATACTCTATATAAATTTCGGGTTTTTAGTCCATCATCAGGAGTTGTATTTACAAAATACTTTTTAAGAGACACCTGATGATGGGCTAAAAACCCGAAATATATATAGAGTATTCAATAAAAGTCCAAAAATTTAATTAAAAAAATGTTTGTTTTTTTGGCTTTTCGGCCTTTCTAGCTATAAGCCAATTTACGATACTATTTATATATTTTTTATAATGTTTCTTTACCCCGGGGTCAGATTTTATTAGGATGCCGTAAGTCGGATTCGAACCCGGGTCCACTTGGTTAGCACTTCCTTTTTACCGCTTTCCATGCAAATGATATGAGAAATTATTCCAAACCCTGGTAAAATTAAAATATAAACTTCAGGGTGTCCAAAAAACCAAAATAAATGCTGATAGAGAATGGGATCTCCCCTTCCTGCGGGATCGAAAAAAGACGTATTTAAATTTCGATCGGCCAAAAGCATGGTAATAGCACCCGCTAGCACTGGTAAAGAAAGCAATGGCTGACATGCTACCACCTAGCCTAACCCGACCCAAACTAATCTTTTAATTTTTTAATTTTTATTTTATTTGTGAAACATCACTACAACCCTTTAAAAACTGCTTTTTTCCTTAATATTTAATTATTAAATAAGTCAATTTTTAATTAAAAGTCATTGATTCATTTTCTAACAAATAAATAAAGGTGCTACTAATAATAATGATTTATTATTATTTATCTATTGTGTTGTTTTTAGTTAATAAATTGTTTGTTTTTTTGTCATACCCGTTTCCACCCGTGTCTGCTAAACTGATTTACTCTTCAGCTTTTCGACATAGGACACCCTCTAACTACCAGTCGCGACTCACCCCTATTTACTTCCAACCCTCTCCTGTTCCACGCCCACTTGATGAGGGACAAATTATTGTTTTTGTATCTCTCCCGGCCATAACATGAAATTATGTTTTCGAGTTAATGAAAATTTCAGTTATTAACAAAAATAACAAATAAAAATAAAACAAACAAACCAAACAGAAATGGGCCAAAGAAACAAATAAAAGGAGAAATACCTATATGTAAAAAAAATTGAAAATAATAATCTCTATTTTAAAATTAAAAATATTTTTTGTCGAATTGTTAAGTAAATCAAAGAGTATGTCTTCTGACTAATTTAAATAAGTATATACATATATACACTTATTTACATATACTTACTCGCCCACTGTCTCCCCGAACAAAACTGTCCCAAAATGAGATATTTTCGAGATAAATAAACAGATGATTTTAAAAATGTGTACTTTTCCACCCTAAATACATAATAGACCAAGAGCTAGTGAAAATTTTGGACGATTATTTAAGAATGCAAATAACACATATCCCAAACTGTAGTATGATCAGCACACTAAGATATCTTGAATTAAAACCAGCTTCATAGAGATTTTAATTCTGGCCATATTTTGTATTTACATGTTATTTTAAAATTTCTATTGCCAAATGATTTTTTACATTGCATAATATATAAGTTATAAGGATAACAAATTAATAAATAAATAATGAACTCTAAAACTCAAGTACTTTACAATAGAGCCTGAATTCTACGCAGCCTTGAAGAAGAGGTGACAAATCGATTGCCTATATTCAGGCGTTTGATGGGTACAAGGCTAGAATTTTTCTTTAGGAATAATATAAATGTTTTCAAATATTGTTTAGGAATAACCGATATAAATTTAAGTATAGGTATAATGTATCTATACATCTATGTATGATCCGTTCAGAGGCCAATTCAATTAAAACAAATTTTATAAGGCTTGATGCGAGAGAGTAGCTTGATTTAGGGATGTTTGAGATATTATATCAGGGGAAATTTCGAACACTACAATATGTGATATGTTATTTGCATTCTGAAATAATCGTGCAAAATGTTCACTATATTAATCCTATGTGAAATGTTACAAAAAATATTCTTCATTTAAGGTAGTTGTTTCGCGACAACACTAGCAAAAAGTTAATGCTAGAGTATATAGAACATACAATAAGGATTCATAATTCATAAGGCCAAAACTGTTTGCTGTTTTTGTACAGATTCTAGCCAATTCCATGCTCGTTTGACAAATCTGGCACCATTGTAAGAGATTGAATATTTTTATATTAAAATGACAGATAAAATACATTTTAAAAGTTAAAAAATCTCTATAAAAATCGTTTTAAATTGAAAGTTTTTGTGCCGAGAGTAGCAAAATTTTTATATATTGAAGGAGAGGAATCCCAGCAGAAGACACACTCTTTTATTGTCTTCTTCAAAAATCGTTTTGATATTTTTTAACAAATGTAATCAACGCATCAACGCCCACGTTACACCTTATGAAAATGATAATTTTGAAAAAATCTAGCCTATGCGCGCTTTATACATCTTTCGCTGGTTAAATAAATGCGCTGTTGCCAAATTGTTTTTAGTGTAAATTTTTTTATACAATTTTCATTATTTATTCATTATTATCTCAGAAACTGTGTTGTAACTATGAATCAAAATTGGCTTAAAATATGTATTGGTTATTGTTTATTGTTGGTTTAGTTTTTTATAAAAACGGCAAGAAGGGTTTCTTAATTATAATTAAATATTTATGTAAATTTTCCGATATCCCGTATCACTATGCAATGTATAAGAGTCTGAAAAACTCTATTTTTGAAATTTAATATCTCCGGAACTCTATTGTTCATAAATTTCGTTTCATCACCAATCGATGCAGAAGTACATAATAATCTCTCTAAATTTCAAAAAAATCCTAAGAAAACCCGACGAAAACATCGACCAATATTTACATTATATTTCCAAAAGCAGGAAATTGGATTTATTGGAGTCAGCTAAAATTAAAAAGGCCATACACCTTAATCAAAACATCTTGAACAATCAAACAGACATCAAAACTTCACCAATAATTGACATCTTAATCAATGATATTTAATTTGAATTGGAGTGCGATGAGAGTGTATGGTTGGTTTATTTTTAATTTTTTAATTTTTATTTATTTTTTTTTAAATAGAAAATAAGAAATGAAATTTTCGCTATGCACCCTCATTGCATTCCATAGTTTATTGCCCTCCTTTATAACACATACATAATTTTCGGCAACTTCCAAGTATAAATATCTTTTCTTTATTCCAGCCCTTTGTCCCCTACATCTGTTCTTTCGGCTCTAAGGCCATCCCATCCCTCTGATAATTATTTCATATTTACACTAAGTCATAAATAACTGTCCATCATATTAAAATAAAAATAAATTCTGTTCATTATTTCATTTTCTTTAGTCAATGTTCTCCTGACGATGAGTTAAGAGCTCGAAATATATAGAGTAAACTAAAAAAATCTTTGTATTTTTATTTTTCTCCTTGTGAAACACCACCAACTCCAACCTAATTTAATTTTAACAATGTTTCACTATAAACCAACACCGCGTTCCCTAAATGTGACTAAGAAAACCCATTTGGCGGAACAACTAACTTAAATTTCGAAAATACTCGTCTTCATTCGAAAGAAGAAAGTAAAATCATTTAAATAAATTGACACTGTAGTATACCATTTATAATAAGAATTTTTTTATATCACTTCCGGTTTAACGGGAAATTACCAAACGTATTTATAAACACATTTTCGAACTGTTGCTTAACGATTGATAAATTGGAATTTGGTTTTGCTGGGGCGCCTAGGATATATGTATAAATGTATATATAATAACTACTCTAACCAGAAGACGCATTCTTTGATTTATTCTTTGATGTTTTTTTTTTTTTTTTTTGGCTTTTCGGCCTTTCTAACCATAAGCCAATTTACGATACTATATATTTTTTAAATTTTGCATATACCCCGGGGGTCAGATTTTAGCCGAATGCCTCGAGTCGGATTCGAACCCAGGTCCCCTTGGTTAGCAGGATGATACGCTACCGACTAGCCTATCTGACCCCCCATTCTTTGATGTTAATTCACATTTAGATTTAAATAAATACCAATATTAATAAATAAAACAATGATAATAACAATTATATAGCAATAACAACAACAGCATAATCAATAATACAAATAAAATATTTTTATAAACAAAAGTAAAAAATACGTAATATTAAAAATAAATACAATTTAATGATGTTAGCAATAATAAAATATTAATAAATCAGTGAAGGTGGATTTTTAATGGATTGTGAGTTGCAGTTAACAAACCGCCAAATTTATTTAAACATTAAAATAAAAAATTATTTAGTTTAATTATTGGTTTGATATTTAGGATTGATGTTATTTTTATCAATATTTAGTCACTTATTTATTATTCTATATAAGATTATATGTAAGTACTAAATTATAATATCGGCTAAAATTCAAGATTTTCTTACACAATGAAAGTTCACAGAAGTAGATTTTTCCATAAACAGCTGAAACGTAATATTTCTAGAGAACAGCTGTGGGTGAATACTCGTGATGAGATTAATTCATTTTAGCTTTACTGCTCTTAAGAATTGTTTTATCAGATTAGATTTAAATCAAGGCTTTTGAATGCTTCGACTAAATACTGGGCTATTCAAAAACATTAGATTAGATTTTAGTATAGGGGTTGTAAAAATTCTTTGAAAACAAGGGTATAGTCCAGGGGTGGCCACTAACATTAACTTTGCGAGCCGCAAATTTATAAAACTGTTTCAAAGCGAGCCACATTGTTTGGAGATTAATTAATGGATTATTAAAAACAAGACAGACACCTTATTTTTATTTTATAAAATATAAATGAAGTAACATATATTTATTTTTTGCTCTACTTACTTATAATATTACAAATTACAAATTAATTTAATTTTTGTATTATTTTTAATTTAATTATTATACAGGGTGGGGCATAAAGATCTACCACATTTTGAAGAGATATAAAAAATGAAAAAATTTAACTAGAAAAAAACTAAATATATTTTTGAAAAGAAAATAAATGAATTTTTTTTTATGTATTTTAAATTTTATCAGACAAAAGGGGGGAGGCTCAAAAAAAAAAAATTCTAGCCCTTTTGACCAAATTCAACAAAATTTTGTATATATATTCTGTGGGCCCCAAAAAGGCTAGAAATGTAAAAGCTAATCAAATTTTGTATACATAGTTTGGTCAAAAATGCTAGAATTTTCATTTTTGACCCTCCCTCCATTTTGGGTGGTTAGTTTTTGCATTTTAGCCTTTTGAGGGTCCACAAAATATGTATACAAAATTTTGATAGAAAGGTCTAGAATTTTCATTTTTGCCCCCCTCCCCCTTGTCTGATAGTGTTTTAAATACATTAAAAAAAAATTATTTTATGTTCTTTTCAAAAATATATTGTGTTTCTTTTTAGTTAAATTTTTTCATTTTTTTTATACCTCTTCAAAATGTCGTAGATCTTTATGCCCCCCTATACTTTTTAAAATCAGTATTATTCAAGAGGGTTCAAGAGATTGACTGAAGAGCCGCATACGGCTCGCGAGCCACGTTGTGGCCACCTCTGGTATAGTCCATAGGTGGGGAACCTGTGGCCTTTTTGAATTTCTTATGTGGCCTCGACGATTATTCTAGTTTTTTATCTTCTTGATATTTAAATACATACAAATAAAAATATTTCATAAATTTAAAATAAAATAACATGTATAAACACTTCGCCATCTCTTTATTGTCAATATTTTCCCTATATAAATCCCTTTTTGACGCTAAAAAGGAACCAATAGAAATCTGGAAAAATGCTGTTGAATACCCATGTCTACGAGATAATGCACGCCGTTTACTTTCCTGTTTTTGAAGTACATACAATTGCGAGTCAACATTTTCTTTAATGGCAAAATTTAAAACTAATTTAAGAACCCAAATTACAGATACTCATTTAGAAGATCAATTAAGACTTCGCGTTACGCAGCTTCATCCAAATATTGAACTACTTTCAAGCAAGAAACAAATACAAATATCTCACTAATACTTGAATTACATATTAAATAATGAATAAATAATTTAAAGTTTTTTATTTTTTGTTATTTATATACTTTGTTTAATTATTCACTTTTCATTGAATTAATTTTTCATAAAATAGCTGAAAATAACAATTATCCCCGTCAGGTCATAAATAATATCTACAATAAAATCATTTCCAAACAAATATCAACCCGCCTATATGCCATTAGTTCAACAATCATTAAAATCTATAAAAAACTTCCTTTTTATTCCAATAATTTCACCAACCCCATAACTAATACTTTCTCAAAATTAGATACAGGAATTATTTAACGGGTTATAGTGGTGTTTCACAAAGAGGAAATAAAATTAAAAAAATTAAAAAATCTTTTAAATTATTTTGGAGATTTTTTTTTTATCTCTATATATATTTCGGGCTATGAACCCTTCATCAGGAGGTTTAACAGAAATTTTTAGTTATTTTCACTTTGAGAAACACCAATATAATCCGTTAAATAATTCCTGTGTTTAATATGTTTCACTATAAACCAACACCGCTTTCCCTAAACTTTAATTAATTTTTTGTTTTGTTTTATTAATTTAATTTTATTAATTTTTGTGTTTATTGAAAATATGTATAAAAAAATGAATTTGAAATAAAAAAAAAATGAATTTGAAATAAAAAAAAAATGAATTTGAAATAAAAAAAAAATTGAATTTGAACAGCAATAACTTTACAAAAGTTACATTTATCGGTATTGAAACTTATGTGGCCTCCTTTGTTACTGTTATTTTAAATGTAGCCTCTCAGGGTAAAAAGGTTCCCCACCTCTTTATAGTCTATTTGATTCCTAACTAGCGATGACAAAATTAACCAGTCGACGCCATATTAATTGAGCGTAAAATAACCAGTAAGCCTATTTATTACTCTAAGGCTCATAGAGATTTACTTTTTGTATTCTATTATTGTATGAAATTATTAATTTTCATCATGGTGTTGTTTCGAGGAGGAACGCATATTTAACAAAATTAAAATTAGATTACTAGGTAGGTTTCAATTGATTAATGCTTAGTTAGCTGAATAACTTATTATTAGAACTCATTAATAAACCACATTATGCGCAGTTTAATATATCGTATTTACTAAAAATCTAACAAATATAGACAAACATAAATACACAAAAAGAAATTTGACGAATTGTGTATTCATGTTTGTGTATACATATTTGTTAAACAGTGCATAATGCGGTTTATTTCAGAAATTTATATTTTGTCAATAAAAATGATTTTTAACAAAAGCTTGGGGTAGTATTAAAAATAGGCGTTTTTTACGATAGAGCATATTTTAAGAAAGATAATTTATATAATAATTCATTCTATCTGTAATTTCAATACATAAGTAAATGAAACAAATTCAATTATTTTTTAAATAAAACTTGAAAGCGTTTATATGAAAAAAAAAATTATCTTAAAATCGTCAAAAAACTAAAAACACTAAATGTACTTCACTTTTTAGTGCATCTATTTTGAAACAATGTGATGTAATGTAAAATTCTGAAAATGATGTTTTCCTTTGGGTTGTATTTTCTTAAATATCGTTTATATTTATTTCTTCCCCCTGTTGATCGGGGTTAGAATTTATCGAGAGGTGAACGGCGATTGAAATTAGGTGTACACCGTCTTTGAAATTATTTGGAATTCATTAGATAATCTATTGTCATCTATTGTCTTCTACTTGGAAATGATAGTGGAAGTGGAAGTAGGTATACACGATTTTAGGTCGCGGTTCACCCCTCGGAATTTATCAACAGTTTCCCTTGCATGTTATAAGAGGTTGAGTCAGTGACCGACACTCCCACCTTGTAAAAAACACAATCGCTGTTTATGAAAAACTGACTTGGAAATTGTTAATAAAATATGTTATTTTTCTATATGACGAACATGGCGTCAGATATTGTAGAGCTTATTGTACGTGGCCGAAGTTTTTATGGTCACATTATTTGGAAGGCTAGGGCTCAATGATGGTGATGAAATTTTTAGTTTAGTAGTATTTTTTCTCGTGATTTTCGGAGAATTGCTTTGGAAAGATATAGCATCTCAAAGTACAGTCGACTCTCGACAATTCGAACCTCGATAATTGGAACTCTTCAGCTTTCGGCAAATCAAAAAAAATGCTGTGTATTTTGATACGCTCGATAACTCGAAATCTTTTTCATAAGAAGAGGGAGAGAGAACGTTCTATAATTCGAACTAGGTCACTTCTCCTCTTTATAATTCGAATTTTTCCTAGCAAAAAACTATTCTTAATTTTTTTAATTAGGTATGTTATTATCTATTGCAATGTTAATACATATGTAATTTTTTTGTTCTTTTTTGTCGTTTTCATTATTTTTACTTTTTTATTTGAGACTATATATAAGCTCATACATATTTTCAAAAATATAATAAAAGCTCTTAATAGTTCGAATTTTTTTCATTTCCTCTTGATAATTCAAATGTCTGGATAATTAAAATTTTTCTTGTAGTCCCTTGGATTTCGAATTATCGAGAGTAGACTTTATTTTATAGCTTGTGACATCTCATTGTGACTGTTGAACTTTGGTTAACCTCTTAAAAATTATTTAAGATTATCAGCAAGGTTATGTTAGGAAAAATTAGCTTTTCCGGGCCACCTTGACTTTAATCTAACCTCAATACAACCAATTTGACATTACATGAGTGTATTTAAAAACGTGGGAATCTTAAGACTTAATTTACAGAATATTAAAAAAAAGTCTATAAAAATGATAATAATTTTTTGCATGAATAACGCCCATTTAATTTAAAACTTCCAAAGTAATTTAGAAAACTTATGATTATCTTTTCTAAAGAAGTTTAATTTACATTTTAATGAAAAAATTAGTTAAAGTGCCCCTCGAGTGCACGACCCCCACCGTGTATGCCTGGGATTTGTGTCAATCTGGTTCATTCATTTTCATAAAAAATTAATGTAACCTTATCAAATAGATATAAAGGAAACTCGAACCACCTCAGTGAATAAGTAATTTCCCAGGATATTGATGTGCAGAGAATACTACCCAGAGTGAATTGCTCTCATTTTTTTTTCTAAATGATAAAACTAAAAAAATGCAAACATGATGATTTTAATCATTTATTTATTTATAGTTGACTCGAAGGCCTCAATCTTCAGATGAAAAAATACATTTTATAAAATATAAAGGGGCTTTCGAATCACTTATAAATAAATAAATATATTGCATTTTCTTACATTATATTATTATTTATTACATTTAATAAATATTCATATGTATTTTTTTGCAACGAAATTTTTCTCTGGAGAGAGACGGACTGGTAGAAATTTTAATTGAATATAATGGAAGGCAGCCCAATTAAGAAAAGGAGGAAAAAAAATTGTTTTTCTATGCCTTTGTTAAAAATGAAGAAAGTTTTTGAACACTACTGTGGAGAGAAGAAGGAAACATTTTATTTGTTTCATTCATTGACCCTTTGAAACCCTGAAGAAGGAGGGAAAAATCCTCCGAAACGTCGGTTTGAAAGGAAAGGAAGAAGGATTTCAATAAATTACACCTTATTTGATATTTGTTAATTTTTTCTTTCCTCACTACCTCTGGGCTGCCTTCCATTACATTCAATTCATATGTATTATAGCTTGGAAATTTTTGTATTTCTAAATAAAGCTATAATAATACTAGTAATAACATAATTTCAAATTTCAGTTGTACTTGATTCAAGGTGATTTCACAATTTGTTTTCTCTTTAAGATCATCAAGATAAATATGCTTATAAGTATAATTGAAAGTGATTGCAGAAATCAGACAAAAAATATGTAAAGAAAATCAAAATTTGCATTGAAATTATAACTTATTGAAGAAGATTGCCAATTGTGATAATAAAATAAATAGAAGTGGGGAAGATAATTTTTCTCTGTGTGTATGTGTAGGTTTGAATCGATTGATTATAAGATTAATTGTGAATAAAGAAACTTTCAATTTAGTGTTTAAAAATATTTAAAAAAAATAAATAAAATAAACAGTGCTTTAAGAATCAATATCAATCAAAAATATTTGAATATTAACTTACTTTCAATATTTTACTCTGATAGGAAACAAATTTTGCTTAAATTAGTGTTTCCTTTTACGAATAAAAACGTTTTTAAGACCCACTAGCATAAATCAAAACTTATAATCGATTATCCCCAGCCAGGAGTACGGAGTTTAATTTAGTTTCTGGGACTTGCTTAAAATATCCTTGCACTTGACATCTAAATCTGTATTTAATGATTTTTACTATACAACTATTTTGTGTTCAAATAAAAAATTATTAAATTATTTATGAATTAATGTTAACTTTTTAAGCCTCAAAATTTCAGAGAAAGTCAATGCTTAATTACATTTACTAATTTTAAATTTTTTATTTTTAACTTTTAAAAAAATACAACTTCTTATACATAAAATACCAAAATACTTGATTAATAATTTATTATAAAGCAGCCTCACTCCATAAAAATAATTCAACAAACAATTGAACTCCTTTTCGGTATTAAGTGTCGAAACTTTGTGCATTCCATCGAGATTAACTTATCAAACATATAGGTGATTTCAAGCAAACCTATTTTAATAAACACTAGAAATAATTAAAAATATATAATAAAAAATAATTTTCTTGCTTTGGGTAATGTAATAATTAAAGAATTATTTAAATATAGTTTAATAATAGACCTTTATAGAGTCGCAAAAAATGAATAGGAAAATATTAAAGTAATGAAATTTCACCTTCATTGTTTTTGGTTCAGGAATTTTGGTAGCTCAGTGGTTTAGGGGTTCGCTCTTTAGAGCAGTGGTTCTCAACCTATAAGTCGCCAAGCATATTCTTAGGGACGCGCAGAGTCGTTTTCGAAATATTTTGCTATATTTATTCACAATAAATTTAAAAACATATTTTAGTATGATATAAAAAAAGGTAATGAAAAAAAATTGGCTTTTTGGATCCCGACATGTACATGTTTCTCAAATTTGGGTCGAGGCTTAAAACGATTAAGAACCACTGCATTAGAGCATCTTGCCGCTTAAACCAGGGGTCCCTAAATCCCGCCCTTGAAACTTTTCCATCAGTCCCGCGGCTATTACAGAATTAATTCACAAATATATGGGGCTTTCAAAAGCAGAGTGGACCAATCGACAAATCTCATTTTCGCTGATAAACATCTATAATCAAATAGGTTTTTGATAAAACTAAATAGACATAGTGGTCAAACTTAGTTTTTAAACGTCCTTCTAGATTACAAGACAGGAACCACTTTTGTCTCGAACCTTTACTTCTATTTTGCTGGATTTCTCATTAAAAACCCAAAGTGGGATGCTCCTCTCTGCTTTTGAACTCTTCATATACTATATTAAATATTAATGCCATATAATAGCGTATTATTAATATAATTTCCGTATAATATGTTATATCCGGACTGCCCATAGATTACAATGTTCCCATGGGGCTTTATCTCTAAAAAGTTTGGGGAACTCTGGATTAAACAAAAGTGCCGGATTCGAGGCCCGGCTTTTTTCTTTATTCTCTAATTTGAATTTAGTTTATAATTTTTTTTAAACGGGACCTCGTCGTACTTACCCCCCAGAGCTGATGAAAAAATGAATTAATAGTTTCGGGTGATGTGATTAATTGGTTTAAATACTATAGAAATAATATTTATTAATTAAACAAAAATTTACATAACGATTTTACTTAGAGAAAGTGGTGTAGGTTTTAGGTGAAACATGATATTAATTAATAAAGTAAAGGGTGTGTAGTTTCACAGTGAAACTACTCAACCCTTTACTTTATTAATTTACATGACGACATTAAAATAAAAGATATTTACCATAACTTAGTATAAAACACAATATGATGTGAAAGGGTTCTACAAAAAATACATTCTCTAAATTAAAAATAAATATATATCGGGTTTTAGAAGGAAAAATAAAACCAAAAATACTAAATAAAATAAAACAGCAACAAACAAAACTGTTTTTCTACTTTCTTTTTCCAAATGCTTTCCACTTGATAGGATATGTGAATTCTATAGTTTTTTTGTATTCGATTTCCTCCCTTTGGCCTATAAACTCTTTCTTTTCGCCACCAACCATTTGAATGGATTACAATCCATGGATACTTCAAAAGAGCCAGCCGATAGCAACAACAACTTCCTCATACTCTCTACAACAAGTAGCGATCGAAGAACAAACGTTTCTCTTCCCACTATTACTAGTGCTATTATTAATCTCTAATTGATCATCGCAAGATGAATAGGCAAATGAACTGGTCTCCTAAATGAATGGATGTCCTCGAGTGGGATTATCTTTGTGTATGGGAAGCTCGAATTCCCGATTTTCCTTCCCGTTTGTTAAACTTCTCTATACATCCGCTTTCTATTATCCTCCATGATGATTTATAATCTTTAAGCTATAGATAGACATTATATGTTGAATAGAAGAGATTATTAGAATATTTTCTTAGTTGCTATTATTTCCCTACATGAGATCAATATTTCAGAATTTAATTTATTCCATTAAACAGTCAGTATAACCTAATTATACCAGGCAATCAGATGTTTTACATTCCCTCGATTTTTGTACCTAATCTGTTTCTTCTTCATTAAGTCCCATACTCAATTCAGAGCGTCGGCGATTACTAAATTTTTCACAAAAGTAGTTTCCCGTTGCCTTCTTCTGAATTAAGTGAGGCGCCTCGAATTTTTGAAAAAGATAAAAATTGTTTTTACTAAGGCGAGATTTGATTCTGACTAAACTCTATCCGAAGTGCCTTAGCTATACTGCTCTACTGTTGCCTCTTATTATGTTTAAATAGGTCTAAGATGTAGAGAAAATAAGTTTTTCTGTCTATATATTTGTGTATCTGAGTGTGGATTCTGGATTGTTGAAAAAGTTTTCGTTTTTTTTCCTTTCAATTTCCCTCTCGACATATGCGAATCGTATTGGAGATATGGAAGGATTTGGACCTGAGAGGGTGAGAAGCTACTTTTTAACTCCTTTTTGAAATTCAAGAAACTTAATTGTTTTAAAAATATTTATACCAAGCAAAAGATATGGGCTTTATTTATTAGAGAAAAAATTCGATTGAATTTTTTATTAAATAGTGATATAACCGTTATTATGTTTATAGGGAGAATTAACCAAGCTAGTGCATTAATTATATGAAATCCAGAGGCTGAGAGAAATGTCAGGTCAATGACGATGATGAATTCATCAACGAATTGTGGGGTCAGCCATGAGCAATTTGATTCGTAATCGAAATAGAAATTCCAATTATCCTAGAAAATTAGAAGCCTAATGTAGTGTGTTTAATAACAAATTTCCATTAGATACTTTTTTACTTTCACATATATAGTATATTCTATATCTTCTAATGATATAGGATATAATGTGAAGTATTGCATTCGCCTGAGCCTGAGGGCTTCTATCTCCAAGGTGAAAAAATTCATTTTCTCTTTGTGACTTCTTGGTAGAAGGAATCGATGCTCTTAATATTTTGAAACTGGATTTAAAACATAATTGGATATTGTGGTGACCAAAAAAAACATATGTCCGTGCGGTATTTATCTATGTACATATGTATCCCCCTTACGTTTCGCAACCATAATCTCAGAGGTATGAAATCAAGGCTGGAAAGAGTATAGAAAGCTTTTGATTGAAATCGGAACCCCGGAAGTTGACATTTACATGAAAGATTTTTCGTTTTTTGAGATTTTTTCAAAATCGTCTTTAAAGATTTTTTTTAAATTACTTTACTTATCAAGTGTCATAAGTTGTTAGCCGTGTATAAATTTGAATCTGATTGAAATAAAGGAAAGGGGTGTAAATTAGGAGTGTCGAAAAATAACTATTTTAATCGTTCATATCTCGTATACGGTAAGTTACAGAGCTTTGGAATTTGAAACAATCTAGAGGCTAGAAAAAGTACCGCAAGATTTTGGATAAAATTGAAGAACCGGAAGTTAATGTTTACTTGAAGATTTTTCTTCTTATAATGATTTTAATGCGAGAATACATTTGTACCAAAAATATGAATTATTAAAATATATCAATCAAGAATAAAATAATGAAAATTAATGTAATAATTAATATATTAATAAAAAGTAGTTCATATTCAACTATAGTAACATTTCAAATTATTGAATATTCCTCAGATGTATGACCTTTAAAGATTGGAAGAAAAAACTCTTTCTCCGAAAAGTGATTTAAAAAAAAAAGTATCAGCAACATAAGGACAAAAGAAAAATATGCAATTTATTGAGAATTTACTCAAATTATCTTCAATGCTTTTTCAGCATAGCCTTTTAGAAATATGGTGATTTAGAACCGATTCGAGGACAATAATTAAATTAATTAAATATTGAATAACGAAAAAAAAAAATTATGGCTATGAAAAATCTTGAAATAAAATAATAGTAACATTACGAAAGAATAATATTTAAACTAATTTACCCGGATAAAAATAAGGAAATGGCGTTTTGCTATCTCCAAAGCTTTTTCAGTAATTTTCTTTATAGGATGAAAAGAAAAACTCAAACACTCAATTTTTGATTTATCATAAAATAATTTATCAACCCATAATTTTAAAAATCTGTTTAATTAAATTTCCATTAAATCTTAAAGAAAATGTTGTTTAGCTCTCTCTAATGCTTTTACATTAATTTTACTTGATAAAACAAAATAAAGTATAAAAACTATTATAAATGAACAGGTATGGAATTGGAATAATTATCGGAAAAGAGGTTTTTTTTATTTAATTAGTTTTTTCCTCTTATTAAAAACAAGGACTAAAAAGATGATCAAAGACAATCGATGGGGGAGAAGTAATCTCCGGAGTCGAAGCTCAAATACAATGTATACATTAATTCATGTAAATAATAAAAACTATTACACTCAATTTTCGATTTAATACAAAAGTAATTATTTATCAACTCAGAATTTTAGAAAATCAAATTAATAAAATTCTCATTACATCTTAAAGAAAAAGGATTAATTAATTTGCAAAACCACAATCAATAAAATGACAGGCTTCAAATCCCCCCTGAAAAATATGAAATTTCTTTGATTTTTAGATCAATTTTAGAAATTTGGAATAATTAAAAAAAATATATATATATTTTTATTTATTAAAAGTTATTTGGACTGGGATGGGTGTTAAAAATATATTAAATGGGGAGTGAAATGGGAATTTTTCAACACTCCCAAAAAAATTATTACTAGAATAAATCAAAGCTTTGGTTCTGTTTTTTAACGACAACCAAATATTTCTTATAAAAAAAAAAATACTTTACTTGGGGTGCAGAAAGGGATTAACTTTTAAAGTCAACCATTAATTATAAGATTTAGTATTTAAATTTAAAATGATTTAGCTTATATTATAAATATATCTTTTTGTTCAATTTTTAAAATTTAAAATTTTATTTTTAACTTTTAGTTTATTTAGAGTATTTAATTTATTAATTTTTTTTTATTTATTGTTTTTATTATGTATTTTATTTATTTATTTTTTATTTTTATTTTTATTTTTTGCTCTTGGAAATAGAATGCTGGGTTGAGCCGACTTTGGTTTTATATTATATATAAATATATGTGTATATATAAATCTGTGGCTTAACATATATGCATAAAGAGAATTTTAGAAAGAGATAGAGAGGAAGAATTTAGTTTTAGTTTATTTATACACATATATATTTATATATATAAGAGATTTTAGAACATCGTCACAACACAACAAAAGTTTGTTAACAACAACAACAATGAAATGGAGCAGGATGCCGAAGCTTGCTTAATAGAGGATTGGAATTTGTGTGTTCATATAAAGGGTTGAAGGGGATGAAAGGGAAAGTGTAGGGATGAGAACAATCCACTGTTTAAGGTTATCACTGAATGAATGGACGAACAAAAACAGGAAGGAATTGAATAAGAGACAGAGAGAACGAGAAGGACAATTTGATACTGAAGTTGGATAGCGGAGTTTGTTTTGGGGTAGCTCAAAAAGGAAGAGTTGTTTGGAGTATCTCAGAAACATATCTTCCCCAAAGTATTGGAAGAAGAATGAAATTATATTTTATGTGTATGAAAATGAAAAGATAAGAGATAAAATTCAAGAGGAAGGGAAACCAAAACAAAGAAAGACAACAAATAGAAAGTAGACAAGAAAATAAAATAAAAACAAATAAGAATAGTGAACAGATAAAAAAAAGAAAGAAATAGAAAGGAAGGATAAGAGAATTTACTAATTAGATAGGTGAGAGAGAGAGAGAGAGAGAAGATAGAAATGAGATGAGAAACAAGATACATAGAACATGAAAAGCATAATAACAATGAAAATGATATATACATGAATTATTATATACATAAACATAATAATCCTAAAAATATTATAAATGATTGTACTTACTTATTCTTCGCGGAATTTATTTCTGGTATATTTTCCTGATTAATTAATTATTTACTTCTCTATCACTATTTATTTCGATAACAATACCTAACCTAAAAAATCTATACCTAACCTAAGAAATCTATTTTCATTTTGTAAATATAAAATCTAAAAATTTAATTCTAAAAGAGAAATACTAAGTGTGTTTAAAATAATATAAAAAAATAAACAAATTTGTTAAATTATTTATTTATTTAAAGAAATGAATAAAAGCTTATAGAAATTTGCATCCTAGAAATTAAGAGAGGATGAAAGAACTTTATAAATATTCAAGCGGTTTGTTTAATTAGATGAGGATTTATTATGTTTATAGATGCTTTGATTGTTGAATTGTTTATCAAAGAAGAAGCTCGGGCTGAAAGTGAATGCAAATCGTTTCGAAACCTAATTATGGAGTCGTTTTCAAGTCTATATTCAAGTACTATTGGCGAAAATCAGCAGCCGCTTCAAAAAGGGCGAGAATTTTCTAATTTTGAAAAATCAAAATAATCCTTTAAAAAATAAAAAATGAATAACTCTCTCTAAAAGCACAAAAAAAGACAACCGCTCATAAGATATAATGCCAAATTACTTAATAATTTAATAATACTACTTCGATATATTTCGTACGAATGTAGGTATTTAGATTTTAAAAATATGGTATCTACGAATTTCTGAGTTGGCACATTATATCTCCTGAAAAACAAAGCTTTCATGATATTTTATCACTATATTAAGGGACTTATTTCAACAAGCACTTGAAAACGACTCGAAAAATATTCAAATCAATGTAATAAATATATGCCACACTATATTGTTGGAATGCCCCTTATATGACAACGATAGAAAGAAATTTAAAATTCAAGGCAGTCTTGAGAACATATTGATCGAGCCTGAATAATTTGATAATATATTTATACTTTTAAAAGTAATAGAGATATTTGCAATTACATAACTTAATTTAGACGTATTCGGTTACATTTATTAGGAATTTGTTTATTTGCTGTTTATCTATTTGGAAATTTTCTTCTAGTTCAAGTAAAACTATATAAATAAGCTGAGCTGCTTAGTCCGGTAGTAAGTATATTCAGTCCTTAGGGACCTTGCCGAAAAGGCCGGGATCCCGAGGAACGTCATAAAGGTAATGTGATTAATTTATTCGGCCGAAATGAAAAATAATTCAATTACATTTTTATAAATAATAATAACTAAAGATCCTTCACTCCTAATCTTTTTCACGGATGCAACTGGATGCTTTTTGAATTGATAATACTTTAATTTTTTTTGTGATTCAATATACCTACTAATATACTACAAAACAAATTGTTTTATATAATTATCAGTACATTTTGTGTGCAATTAAATAATGGTAATATAGAACAAAAATAGTTTAAAAAAATGAGTAAATTCCATTTAGTGTAACTTACATCCGAAAAAATTAACTAAATTATTATAAAGAAATAAATAAATTTGTGTAAGCTAAAGATACTAAATACATTATCTAATAAGTAAGCTGAATTCTAATTAAGATTATCTTAAAATATAATGTTTAATTAGTAGATTATATAACGTGTTCACTTAATAAATATTTTAAAATGAGTTGAAGTTCAATATATATTTCGGACTTTCCCATTGAAGAGAAAATAGACATATAGTTCGAAAAGTGTTTTAACTCACACTTATTTATTTATTATGTGAAACAAATTTAGCGTTATAATCTACTATAATGTTTACTAGAATCAAGTTTATCAGAAGATACTGAGATGTGTTTTACACAATAAATTAATAAGGCTATAAGTTGAAACATATTATAATATAAAGGATAAAAATAAGAGGTGTAGAATTTGAACTTTATGTTATTTTAGTTTAGTTTACAAATAATTCACATTTCAAGAACCTCTTAAATTTATTATAGGCATGAGCGATAAATAGTTAATTAGTGTTAATTTTTGATCTTATTGTGGCCACATTTCGAGCCTTAGACAATACAGGTATATTTCCAATAAGATTTTACAACATAACACATACAGCATGGCATAATCACTTTGTTGTGTCACAGATCTCTTGGGAGAGTTATCTCTTGTTGTGGAGACATTACCTAGATCTTGGGATTTGAGTCCATTAAATATTTTACTTAAGGTTTACGAAAACAAGCCACAAAAGATTGAACAGATCGAAGAACATATCGCAGAAATAGAGCCAAAAGTATGCCAAAATATGTTGAAAAACAAGAATGGTACAATGGAGGAGATGCTGAAAGGGAGCTTTTCCTGATAGGGTTTTAAAATAAAAAACAAACTTTTAATTTTTTTAATCATTTTTTTTTTAATTTCATTCTACTTGTAGCTCCTGGGAATTTTCACTTAGTCCGAAATATATATTGAGATTCAATTCATAGTTTATTATTTATTATGTGAAACACACTGAGCATGATAATTTACATAATAATTCACCTAGTAACAACATTATACTCGTATATATCAATAATATTTTATTATTTATATGATGAATGGTCTAACATTATCTTAAATAACCATAATATTTAATCAAGTGATTAATTAATCAAGAAACGTGATCCTCTTCTTTCTCTTGAACGCCACTTAAGGAACAATGAATGATGATGAGATTGTGATGTCAGCCAGTCATCCATTACGGTTTCAGAATCGATGAATTCATTCTTTCTACCATGCATTGGATGATGAGTTGGACAAGAGTGGTATGATGGAGAGGAAAGGGTGCATGGGCATTTGTTGGGGCTTATAGAGCGCGTGCTGCTGCCGGGGGGTATAATCTTGCCAACCAAAAAAAAAAAGAAAAGCCATACATCTCATGCACACCCAATTCGCTACTCACCCGATGCCTCGAATGGTCAAGCATCTCCCTCAACTCACGACATCGTTGACCCTCCGTCTCTCGACGATAAACGAGCTCATCAAACCGAGCTCGGTCCTCCAGGGCAATCAGTTCTCGGAGTTCCGTCAAGAGAGTGTACTAGAATGTAAAAGAAACAAGGATAAAATAGATCGAATTTTAGGTAAAAAGGCAATATTCAGTATAGGAAAACATGTTCTATATTATTAGGGTTCTGTTCAAAAGTAAAACAGTAAAACAGTGTCCCTACAATGTCCAGCGTTTTAGCTTGTAACCTAATTAAGATACAAACTTGAAATTCACAAGTTATATGTATTTATTTTCCCCCAAATCAAAATTTTTATTAAAATGATAATATAATGATTATTTTTTGTATGGTCAAAAATGAGAAAAAAATGTTTTTTTATCATAGAGTGTGAGGCATCCTTGCAAAGATTTTTTTAAGTAGAATTAGGCCATATTTTAAAAAATTTATTTTTCTTTAAAATTATATCTACTGTAAATCAATTTTTACGATTAGTTAGTAATTACAAGAAATATTTTAATATCAATATATTAATGGTTGAAATTGTCTTTTAAACCCAATGATTTTAATAATAAAAACGAATCTAACTACATAAAATAAATAGTTACTCAATAAAATTAATGCGAGCCTGAAGGAGTCCTAAATTACCTACATGATGAAAAGCCTCTAAATTAACTAAAAAGCGTTTTCTTTATGCATTTTCTCCTTCTTCCAGATAATTTGCAAAAATTCTAATTAGGGTTTCTCTCCGGGGATTTCTCGTTCCCGATTTCCCGGGAAATCCGCAAAAATATCTATTCCCGATTTCCCGAGGAAAAAAGTCAATTCCTGGGATTATTTTTAACATTTCTCATCATTTAAATGAAAAACAATTCCAAAACTACTTGTTTTATCGTATTGAATTCCGATATTGAAAACTATAGGTATAGCAGAAATGCCAGCGAATGTTTTGAAACGAAAGCTTGAAAGTGCTATAAATATGAGCACCAATAAAGAAAATACAGGAGATACAGAATATAAGACTACTATATTAAAAGAATTTAACTTATTTGAAGCAAGTGGAAAATTAACAAAAAAATTGAAAATGCTCTTAAATGGTCTCCTTTGCATTAAACCAACCTCAGTGGAAAGTGAAAGAGTATTTTCGACTGCTAGCCTTTTTGTCACCAAAATTAGGACACGATTCAACGATAATTCGGTAAATGCGCTAGTTTGTCTCAGGATTCATTTTAAATGCTCTTCTGATAAATAATTTTTTTTTGTTCTATTAGTAATTAAGTTTTTTCTTTTAATGAAAAAATAAATGAATTTTTTAATTGTTTTTTAAATTAATAAATTTATTTTAATTAGTAAATATTAAATTCCGGTTTTCCAGGAAATCCCGGGAATATCTTCGAAATATTCTCGTTTCCCGGGGATTATTATTTGCCGGGAAATGAGAAATCCTAATTCTAATATTATGTTTTAACATTCATGGATTAAAAAACAATAAATCCCCTAACAAAATTATTTATGGGAAATCACAATAATTTACTTCTGAGCAAAAAGGTTTCTAAGAAGTTCGATCCCTGCTCCTTTTATTTTCACTTACCTTTTCTGGAGTGGTTAACAATTCTAGAAGAACAGCAACAAATGCATCAACAGTCATTTGTCTGGCCGCATACTCTTCTTGGTAGTAGGCGAGGGTGGCGAATTCAGATTTGTTTAAGACAACTCGCGCCTTCTCTTCCACCATCTGAAGTGCCGGACATCTTGGTGGTGGAGAAGAGGAAGCTGACTTGCTACCCATGTGCATTGGTGCCCCTCGAATACCTCGTCTATTACAATTAAAAAATACATAAAATGAAATTATATTTAATTATTAATAAGTATAGTTAGCCTTATATCAATTATAAATATAATGAAAACAGTTTTTTTTAACTCTTTGATCAATGGAGATAAAAGTTTAAGGTAAGGACAAATGAAGGACAGCTAAAATTAAACTAAAATTGTCACTGGTTTAGTATCACTTGTATAATTTGAGAACTGATCTGTGAATAACAAAAACGTTTTCTTTAGAAAGCATGAAACATGAAATCATATCGATTTGAAAGAATATAGGTATATTTAACCTGAACGGTATAGTAAATGACAAGGGTGTAAAGTGTGGAATATCCGATAAGCGATAGTCGCGAATGAGCTGGGAACTTATGATCCATTTATCTAAGCAAGAGTGTAAATCCAACGGACGAGCAGTACAGTGATTCACTCGAGTACTCAGGCAAATGCATTATAAGTAAATCCAATACGGTAACCTTGAATATCAGGTGCTTCTAAATACCCTCTATTTTTCTATTACCAGTTGAGAAAAAACTAGGAGAGAAAATAAGATATTTAAGACTCCAATAGCGAAATCCGCAGTAGTCTCGTGATAAATATCTTTTCAAATAAGCGCGGTCAAAATAATTCTCGTTGACGTATCAATTATTCGTTGATTCTTTAATGAGAAAAATTATAAAATTTATTTAAAATCATTATTTCAAGTTAGAAATATATAAGTTCAGATATTATTTTCACTCAATATTTGAAAGAAATTCACTACATTAGATTCGCGATTGAATCAAATGTAGAAAACATTCGATTAATTAATGGCAAGCATCTAACATACATGCTAATAGATCAAGCGCTCTGGACTGGGAGATCGAATATATAACATCTGAGATTTCAAATTCACTTGGTGATCCGTCCAAATGTCTAGAGGGCTATACGCGAAATGACGTTGGATTGTAGCTAAGTGGATCACATCTTTTTCTCTCTTGGTCCAGACTTAAGACTCCACAGACTCCAATAGCAAAATCGGCAGTAGTCTCGTGATAAATATCTTTTTCAAATAAGCGCGGTCAAAATAATTCTCGTTGACGTATCAATTATTCTTTGATATATTAATAAGAAAAATTATAAAATTTAATTAAAATCATTATTTCAATCTAGAAATATATAAGTTCAGATATTATTTTCACTCAATATTTGACAAAAATTCACTACATTAGATTCGCGATTGAATCAAATTTAGAAAACATTTGATTAAGATATTATATTTACCAAAAACTTAATTTAATTAAATTAAAGGTTAATTATATCAATAAATAAACTAATGATTATGTAATGATCATTTTAATATAAATAAAAACAAACGTCGACGGATTACTCGGATTGAGGTTGTTTACAAGAATCATGCCGCTCTGAACTTTTTGTTAGAATTTTCACTACATCTATCGGTCGCTTTTCAGAATTTATGATAAAACCTCTATTGCAGAGGTTCTCATCTTTTTCTTCCAATGAATCCCTTCTGCAATTTTGTAAGAATGCCATTCCCTCCTTTTCAGGATTTTCTAACTCAAAAAGTTTATTTTAAATAAATAATATGCTTTTAATATTGTTAGAGTTCGTGGCTGAGATGAAACTGTATTAGATGAAGGAGGAGGTATCAGCCAAAGATGGAATCACTGGGTTCAATAAAACACCTTTAATAAAACGTATCGGCCTGAATTTGAATTTGAATGAAAGATGGCCAAATAAATTCAGGCCGAAACGTTTTATTAAAGGTGTTTTATTTAACTCAGTGATTCCATCTTTGGCTGATACCTCCTCCTTCATTTAATACAATATGCTTTTAATATTGAAAATACAAGATCATATTTTAATAAAGATAAGTAATATTTACCTAATGAGAAATTTGATGGGTTTTCCCAGTTCTTTAATACGCTCTTTAAAACTTTTGAAATTTATAAGCAGATTAATTTCACCCCTTGAAATACTAAAATTCCCCCTTGGGAAGTAATTCCACCCCGGTCGAGAACCTCTACTCTATATCGTTTTTGAACAAATATGCGGGAAAATAGAAGGGTTTGAAAAGAAAAGTGGAAATTTATGCACATCGTGCGAGAAAAGTGTATGTACTATAGTCAGTCAGAAATCACTCTCGCAATTCGTAGGTATTATAAATAAACTGCAACGGATCGTTGCTAAACTTTATCCAAATTCATTTGAAATATTAATATGTTAAAAGCTTGAGTTGTTTACCAAAAAAGATTTTAATCTTTTTGATTTTAAGTCTATTCTTCCACGTTTTCAGTAGAGGTTGCCATTAATAGTCAAAACATCAAAAATGGAATGAAATAAGGTTATTCCTCTAGTATTAGATGAGAATCGATCGTTATTTTTGATTTTAAGTCGATTCCTCCATGTCTTCAGCAATGGTTACCAATAATAATCGAAACGTCAAAAACCTAATGTAGAATTGTTATTCCTCAAGTATTAGATGAGAATCGATGGCTATTTTTGATTTTAAGTCGATTCC
>JALMQS010000099.1:39065466-39096675 GCA_024734495.1 Forficula auricularia | reverse complement strand
TTTCTGTATGATCAAAAATGAGAAAAAAATGCTTTTTTATCATAGAGTGTGAGGCATCCTTTGCAAAGATTTTAAGTAGAATGAGGCCATATTTTAAAAAAAATTATTTTTCTTTAAAATTATATCTACTTGTAATTTTTTGTTTTTCAGAGGATGAGGAACAAAATAAGTGTTTGTTTATTACTTATGTCAATTGCAACGTTTCGTCATTTTTAGTGCAAAGTTAGGTTCTTACAGTAGCAAATATTTCACATATAAAAAAACACATTCAAAAACAAGACACTGGAATACAAAATAGTGATGTATTCCAGTGTCTGTGTGTATATTAATGGCAGAACTTATAAAAAAATGACAATGTGTTTGGAGATTTATTTATCAAGGTATATATGAAAAATTGATTTTGAGTGAGTGAATTTTTGTTTTTGAATGTGTTTTTTTGATATATGTATTTGTTCTTTGTAGAGCCTGAAGAAGCTGCAATAAAAGTGGCGAAACGTTGCAATTGATAAGTCATAAACAAACACTTATTTTGTTCCTCATCCTCTGAAAAACAAAAATTAGATTTATAAATTATGGAACTGAATCCCAATGATGATGATTATATCTACTGTAAGTCAATTTTTACGATTAGTTAGTAATTACAAGAAATATTTTAATATCAATATATTAATGGTTGAAATTGTCTTTTAAACCCAATGATTTTAATAATAAAAACGAATCTAACTACATAAAATAAATAGCTACTCCATAAAATTAATGCGAGCGTGAAGGAGTCCTAAATTACCTACATGATGAAACGCCTTTAAATTAACTAAAAAGCGTTTTCTTTATGCATTTTGTCCTTCTTCCCGATAATTTGGAAAATTCTGATGAGGTTTCTCTCCGAGGATTTCTCGTTCCCGATTTCCCCGGAAATCGCAAAAATATCTATTCCCGATTTCCCGAGGAAAAAAGTCAATTCCTGGGATTATTTTTAGCATTTATCATCATATAAATGAAAAATAAAATATTCCAAAACTACTTGTTTTAGCGTGTTGATTTTCTATACGGAAAACTATATGTATAGAAGTAAAATGACAGGGAATGTTTTGACACTAAAGCTTGAAAGTGCTATAAATATGAGCACCAAAAAAGAAAATACAGGAGATAGAGAATATAAGACTACCATATTAAAAGAATTTAACTTATATGAAGCCAGTGGAAAATTAACAAAAAATTTGAAAATGCTCTTAAATGGTCTTTTTGCATTAAACCAACCTCAGTGGAAAGTGAAGAGTATTTTCGACTGCTAGCCTTTTGTCACAAAATTAGGACACGACTCAACGACAATTCGGTAAATGGGCTAGTTTGTCTCAGGATTCATTTTAAATGCTCTTCTGATAAATAACTTTTTTTGTTCAATAGTAATTAAGTTTTTAATGAAAAATAAAGTGAATTTTTTAATTGTTTTTTAAATTAATAAAATTTATTTTAATTAGTAAATATTAAATTCTGGTTTTCCAGAAATCGGGAATATCTTCGAAATAATCTCGTTTCAGGGATTATTGTTGCCGGAAATGAGAAATCCTAATTCTAATATTATGTTTTAACATTCATGGATTAAAAAACAATAAATCCCCTAACAAAATTATTTATAGGAAATCACAATAATTTACTTCTGAGCAAAAAGGTTTCACAAGTTCGATCCCTGCTCCTTTTATTTTTCACTTACCTTTTCTGGAGTGGTTAACAATTCTAGAAGAACAGCAACAATCATCAACAGTCATTTGTCTGGCCGCATACTCTTCTTGTTAGTAGGCGAGGTGGCGAATTCAGATTTGTTTAAGACAACTCGCGCCTTCTCTTCCACCATCTGAAGTGCCGGACATCTTGGTGGTGGAGAAGAGGAAGCTGACTTACTACCCGTAATGCATTGGTGCCCCTCGAATACCTCGTCTATTACAATTCAAAAATACATAAAATGAAATTATATTTAATTATTAATAAGTATAGTTAGCCTTATATCAATTATAAATATAATGAAAAAAGTTTTTTTCAACTCTTTGATCAATGGAGATAAAAGTTTAAGGTAAGGACAAATGAAGGACGACTAAAATTAAACTAAAATTGTCACTGGTTTAGTATCACTTGTATAATTTGAGGAGCAGAATCTGTGAATAACAAAAACGTTTTCTTTAGAAAGCATGAAACATGAAATCATATCGATTTGAAAGAATATATAGGTATATTTAAGCTGAACGGCTATAGTAAATGACAAGGGAGTGTAAAGTGTGGAATATCCGATAAGCGATAGTCGCGAATGAGCTGGGAACTTATGATCCATTTATCTAAACACGAGTGTAAATCCTACGGACGAGCAGTACAGTGATTCACCCGAGTACTCAGGCAAATGCATTATAAGTAAATCGAATGTTAACCTTGATTATCAGGTGCTTCTAAATACCCTCTATTTTTCTATTACCAGTTGAGAAAAAAAACTAGGAGAAAATAAAATATTTGACTCCACAGACTCCAATAGCGAAATCCGCAGTAGTCTCGTGATAAATATCTTTTTGAAATAAGCGCGGTCAAAATAATTCTCGTTAACGTATCAATTATTCTTTGATATATTAATGAAAACAATTATAAAATTTATTTAAAATTATTATTTCAAGTTAGAAATATATAAGTTCAGATATTATTTTCACTCAATATTTGACAAAAATTAACTTCATTAGATTCGCGATTGAATCAAATTTAGAAAACATTCGATTAATTAATGGCAAGCATCTAACATACATGCTAATAGATCAAGCGCTCTGGACTGGGAGATCGACTATATAACATCTGAGATTTCAAATTCACTTGGTGATACATCCAAATGTCTAGCGGGCTATACGCGAAATGACGTTGGATTGTAGCTAAGTGGATCACATCTTTTTCTCTCTTGGTCAGACTTAAGATACAGACTCAATAGCGAAATCGGCAGTAGTCTCGTGATAAATATATTTTCAAATAAGCGCGGTCAAAATAATTCTCGTTGACGTATCAATTATTCTTTGATATATTAATAAGAAAAATTATAAAATTTAATTAAAATCATTATTTCAATCTAGAAATATAAGTTCAGATATTATTTTCACTCAATATTTGACAAAAATTCACTACATTAGATTCACGATTGAATCAAATTTAGAAAACATTTGATCAAGATATTATATTTACCAAAAACTTAATTTAATTAAATTAAAGGTTAATTATATCAATAAATAAACTAATGATTATGTAATGATCATTTTAATATAAATAAAAACAAACGTCGACGGATTACTCGGATTGAGGTTGTTTACAAGAATCATGCCGCTCTGAACTTTTTGTTAGAATTTTCACTACATCTATCGGTCGCTTTTCAGAATTTATGATAAAACCTCTATTGCAGAGGTTCTCATCTTTTTCTTCCAATGAATCCCTTCTGCAATTTTGTAAGAATGCCATTCCCTCCTTTTCAGGATTTTCTAACTCAAAAAGTTTATTTTAAATAAATAATATGCTTTTAATATTGTTAGAGTTCGTGGCTGAGATGAAACTGTATTAGATGAAGGAGGAGGTATCAGCCAAAGATGGAATCACTGGGTTCAATAAAACACCTTTAATAAAACGTATCGGCCTGAATTTGAATTTGAATGAAAGATGGCCAAATAAATTCAGGCCGAAACGTTTTATTAAAGGTGTTTTATTTAACTCAGTGATTCCATCTTTGGCTGATACCTCCTCCTTCATTTAATACAATATGCTTTTAATATTGAAAATACAAGATCATATTTTAATAAAGATAAGTAATATTTACCTAATGAGAAATTTGATGGGTTTTCCCAGTTCTTTAATACGTTCTTTAAAACTTTTGAAATTTATAAGCAGATTAATTTCTTCCCTTGAAATTCTAAAATTCCCCCTTGGGAGGTAATTCCACCCCGGTCAAGAACATCTACTCTATATCGTTTTTGAATAAATATGCGGGAAAGAAAAGTGGAAATTTATGCACATCGTGCGAGAAAAGTGTATGTACTATAGTCAGTCAGAAATCACTCGATTTACCCCCCACCGAAAATCGGACTTTCGCAACTGGTAGGTATTATAAAAAATATTATCAGAATCATTTACAGTAGAATAAAATGGGATTTATTCGAAAAAGGAAATTCTTGTTCATTTCTCTAATTTACACTACAACGACACGAATGTCTGTGCTGAGTGGGGAGGCGGAGCAGAGGCAGATTCTTTCATCGCGAATGAGATGATAAATGGAAGAAGCGTGTTCTTTCCAAACGATCATTTATCAATGCGAGCGTGTGTATGAGGGATGCAAAGGGGTGAAAGGGAGCTGGAAGTGGTGGTTTAATTTACCCAGGGCTGTGTAATTGGTGAGGTCCACCGGCGGCCGCGGGATCCCATGGTGGTAACTCATCGTAGGCGGTACACGAATGGGGCACTTTGCCCACATCACGGACCACCAGGCTCATACGCTTATGGAATTTCAGTTGATTGACAGCTTCGTCGTGGGTCACTTCCATGAACGATTGGCCATTCACCTCCAAGATCTGATCGCCAATCTGAAATAGGATACAAACATAAAAATAAAACTCTAACATTTTCCAAATTCGAGTAAATAAAACCTTAAGTCAAGAGATATTTTTCAGATCATCAACCTAACTACCAAAGACAAGCAAAACAAGAAAAAGTAGATTAGATATTTATCCAAAGTTAAAAAATAAAAAATTAATTGCAAAGATTTTGTTTACTATTATGGGTTTAGTGGGGTGGAGGATGATTAGAGACGAAGGAGGGGATCCCGGGGTCGGGGAGAGAGTTCGGGGGAAGGGAGGAATGGCTAGCAAGAGGCCCACCGAATGCGGGCTTCGCAGCTAGTATATATGTTGCAGCAAAAACTCATTTTTTTAGTAAGAACGGGTTCTTAGTAGTGAAAATGCGTTTCCCTGAATACCTTTGTGGCAACTAGAATTTCTTGATGTTGGGTGAGTTTGGTTCAAAGGTCTAGAATCTTCAGTCTTGACCTTTCGCCTCATTTTGGGTGTTTGTTTTCAAAAATTCTTAAACAAAAATGTCAAAAATTAGAAGCAAAGTTGTAGAGGATGTAATTTTTGACATTTTTGTTTAAAATTTTTTGAAAATAAAGACCCAAAATGAGGAGGAAGGTAACAAAATGAAGATTCTAGACCTTTGAACCAAACTCATCCAACATCAGTAAACTCTAGTTGCTACAAAGGTATTCAGTGAAACGCGTTTTAACTAATAAGAACCTGTTCTTACTAAAAAAAACGGGTACTCAAACACATATAATATATACGGACGCTTTTCCACTGTCTGAATATGACAAGCTAGCCAAACCATGTAAATGTTTTAGCTATCGATTTATTTGATTGCAAAATAGAAGTCAACATATAAATGTTCAATATAGAACGATATACATCAATTTATTTTTATATCTGTGTAAAATGTGGTAATTTTATTAACGTATGTATAACAACATAAAAGGATATATGAATTTATATAACATAACGTTTTATGTGACTTGGTTTTCGCCTCTTCCCGTTCTGTTTTATTTTTCAACCCCTCCTCTCATCTCATCTCAACAGACCCTTACTTCCGTTATCAGAGCAAACACAATCTATACTTCCAATCAAGTTTCTTAATAAAAACCAATAAATAAATAAACAAGTTCTAAAAAAGAAGAAATAAAAGAGGGATCTTAAAAAGTGACATTCTCTATAAGGTAATGCGTTTCGAACAAACAAACAATCATTATTTTCTTTATTTATTTATTACATATTTTTAAATTATGAAGAATTTTAAGACCGAAATAAAGATCTTATTAGATACCTAAGTTTCATTTAATATAGAAGGCATTGTCCTTTGGGAAGTCGAATCCAGGTGACAAACTTGCATTCCTACCAGTTGGCTTAACCCGAAATCCTTCCAACATCTAGGTTAATGTCAAAATAAATACTTCTTTGTTTTTTTTATTTAAAATAAATACAACTCTTTATAAAATAATCTGAAAGTAAAATTAAAACGTTTCTGGATATTTTCCCTTTTTTTATAAAGAATTGTATTTATTTTAACTTAAAATAAGCAGAACTTAAAATTTTATTTTATTTTACCTAATTCAAATTTGTAATAATGTTTGGAACTAAACTATTTTGAAAATGGCAACCCACGATAGGATTGTATGGAGAAGGATCGTCTGTAAGGCCAAGACCCACGAACTGTTGTAGCCTAGGAGTAAGTAAGTAAGACAGTAACTAAACTATTTTAGATTGGATTACATATTATACCACTATTGTTAATTTTTTCAAAATTTCTTAAAAAAAAGCTCCAAAGTAAAAAAAAAAATGTTTGAAAGAACACAGGGATACTCGGTCCACCAAAGATTTTTTAATCATAAAAATCAGTAAAAATAATTTTTTCTAAGATCCAAAAATCATTTTTACGTCGTTTATCACCTTCATCAACATCATCATCATTGGCTCGACAGCCCTTTGTCAGGCCTTATTAGAAAAAAAATTTACTATGCTGAATTATTTGTCGGCGCTTTAATAAGAAAATAAAATAAAATACCTACTCATCTTTTGAAAAAAAAAAAAAAAAATACAAAATTCTGTAACGCTTTATTTTGACCACCTGGTAGGTATATATAAAACAGGTACCTTAATTTAAAGAAATCTTCTTAAAAAAAAATAATAAAAAATTTAAAATAATTTAAATAAACGACGAGGAAAAGTGTAAAAAATTTCAATTCTCTTTTACAGGTGGAAATTTTCAAAAGAATACCTAAATTTCTTCAAAAAATAAACGGAAGGGATTAAGATTTTTAAAATATAAAATAATATATACTCTGTTTATGAAAAAAAGGCAGCATGGTGCTTATTTCGGGTTCTATTTACGTATAATAGGATCATTCGGAATGCCTAGCCTACAGGCGTTCAGGCTTAATAAAAATTGGAAAATCGTAATAATAATTGTAATTATTAAATATATTGAGATAAAATGTTTCTAATATTTACTGTGATATATTATTTATCTGAATGCGAAGGTTCAAGAGAATCGGTCAAGAGATTAGCCTATTGATCCAATTTAGGCTCGCCAAGTTTATTTCTATGTGTAGATATACATGTATTTTGTTTGATCTGTTTTCCAGTCCTGACTCGGGCCTCGTCCCATGGTCATAGCCTGGCTTCAATCAAGGCTTGGTTGAAGCTGGGCAATGACTATTACCTAAGCCTAGATCCAGGACTCGCCAGGCATACCTGGTTTTCCAGGCCTGAGTCGGGCCTCATCCCATGGTTAACCCTGGCATTTCCTACCAGGGGATAAGAAAGAAAAATGTATAACTATTTACTAGTGAAGCGCGATTTTAATCTTTAGGGGAAAGTATTACTTATACCTATTTCTTATTAGCTAAAAATAATACATATTATTAATAATAATTTGTAATGCTCTTTAAATAAAAATATAAATTATTAGAAATAATACTTTGGACGGACCTACCCGAAAATAATCTTTAAATAGATGTCACCTAATATTTTGGGGAATAACTAAAAAACTTCTCCGTTCCTGGCCTAGGTCAATGAATGAAAATAAAATAATATTCCGTGATTTTTCTCTCCAATGAGAATTTTTGTTATTGTTTTGATTGAAATAGCATATTCTAAATATTACAAAAAAATCGAGTGAAATTTGGACAGAAAATAAAATTTGAATTTAAAAAAAAAAAAAAAATTATCAAAAGAATAAAAAAGCAAAGTGATTTGTTTATGATATGGATATTATATTGTAATGGTAACAGTATTAACATTAAAAGTTTATTAACAAATTTCAGAATAAATGGTACAACCAAAAAAATCTCTAAGGATTCCATACAGAGATAGAAATAAAAAAATGAAAAATATCACATTTATAGAAGAAATCATTCTTATGGTACGTAATTTTCATCATTAGTATGAAGTATTCCTGAAACTTGACTAATACAATATATGTAGATCAGTGTCCGAGTGTTTAAAAATTTATGTTCGTTCGTACACCAGTTCACTGGAACATACAGTGGTTGCGTCACAAATAATCATATTTTTTACGGCCACTTAACTTCTCAGACTACGAATTTTGTCCTTATCTAACCTGCAAAGGCGAATGAACACCTAAGAATTCTCTTAATTCATTAAAAAATCAATCATACAATTAATAATAGTACGGAGTAATTAATCCTGTCCTCTGCTTGATCCCTTGACCGAATGAACCCTTTTGGTTTCTGGAATTTGAGACAAATTGAATTTGGAATTGACACGGCACAGAGTCAAATTAAGCCGAGTAGTTTGTTCAAACATTCCTCGATTGATCACCCTAAAAACATAGGAATCCGAGAGATAAGATACAAGCTTTAAATTTAAAATTATTATTTTATCATTTCCCGGAATCATTGTAATCGAATAATTATTTTTGGAAGAGTCGAATTTTTTGTGGGGTTGGAAAATATTTTAATATTTTTAACTGTTAGGTATCCATGTAAAGATCTCTATGTAGAATTAGGCTAATTTTTGTATGGTTTTTATTTTCATTTAGATACAGTTTCCTAATACATGTGTTGACATTATCAATGAGTTACAAGAAGATATTGAGATTGAAAACGAAGGAAAACTATAGGTTTCTTTTATTCTGACTGTTGATGCTAACACAAATAATATTTGACTAAACTGTTTTTACAAATCAAAATTAAATAATTAGTCTCCACTGTTAATTGAAATCGTAGGGAGTAGGATAAAAATGAAATTAAAATCAGAGCTTTATTTTTTAATGTGCCAAACGTTTCGTCAATTTATTTTTGATTTATTCTTCAGCAGATCATTATATAACTCATTTGTCTGAGTTATATGAGGAGGCACATTAATGACATTAATGAATAAAACTCTGATTTTAATTTAATTTTTTATCCAACTCCCTACGATTTCAATTAACAATTTTAATTATGGATGCCATTATAGTGAAACATTAATCTCTACTTTAGATATGTAACTATTAAAGCTTGTATTTTTGTGATTAAATTTATTGAAGGTGTTTAGCTTAAATCACATAAGAGGTATAAAATGAAAAAAATTAACTAGAAAAAAACTGAATATATTTTTGAAAAGAATATAAAATAATTTTGTTTTAAATGTGTTTTAAACATTATCAGACAAAAGGGGAGGGGGGGTCAAAAATGAAATTCTAGTCCTTTCGAGCAACCAAATTTTGTATACATATTCTGTGCTCCCCAAAAATGCGAGAAATGCAAAAACTAACCATCCAAAATGAGGAGGAGGGTCTAAAATGAAAATTCTAGCCCTTTTGACCATAAATTAAATTCAAGACAAAATTCAAGACATCGCCCTCCCCGAGGTAATGCTTTTTGGCGGTTTCCGGGGGAGGGGAGAAGGTTGAAAGTGTGGTGTTTTATTGGGTAGTCCCTCCTAGAGGGGGTTAGTCCCTCTCGCCAAGTGCGTGCGTAAAAGCATTTCCCCACGATAAAAAAAAAGCCCTTTAGACCAAACTCAACCAAATTTTGTATACATATTCTGTGGACCCCCCAGAAGGCGGGAAATGCAAAAACTAATCAAATTTTGTATTTTCATTTTTGACCCCCCCCTTTTTTTCCTCTGATATAATGTTTAAAACCTATTAAAAAAAAATATTTTATGTTCTTTTCAAAAATATATTTAGTTTTTTTCTAGTTATATTTTTTCATTTTTTATACCTTTTCAAAATGTGGTAGATCTTTATGCACCACCCTGTGTTAATTATAACTATTTATTGAACATTGTACTGGTTGGAAAATTTAGCAATGATCCATCTGCTCTTGATGGCAAAAATAAATAAATAAAATGTGTTATGTTTAAAATAGTATAATTATTGAATCCGGTCTTGTGTATAACAATGTGGTTAAACAAGCTTGAATTTTATTAATTAAATGAAGTTATATAATTTAAAGTCAAACAACAAATAAGCTGACGTGTTCTGATGTGGCCATCCACTTGACTTTACCATACAACCTGGCCCCTAAAATTATTTATAATCATGTAGGGAGGGGGGGGGGGGTTAGTTTTTGTATTTTTATACTTCTGGTGTCCCATTGATTATGTATACAAAATTTGGTTGAGTTTGGTAAATGGCCAAGATTTTCAATTTTTGACCCCCCCCTCCCCCATTTGGGCGGTTAGTTTTTGTATTTTTATACCATGGGGGTCTACTGATTATGTATACAAAATTTGGTTGAGTTTGGGATATGGATAAGATTTTAATTTTTGACCCTAACCCCCATTTTACGGGGTTAGTTTTTGCATTTTTTAGACATCTGGGGGTCCACTGATTGTATACAAAATTTGGTTGAGTTTGCTCAAACAGCCCAGATTTTAATTTTTAACCCCCCTTCAACCCCCCCCCTTAATTTTGGGTCGATATTGCACCAAAATCTAATCAGCTCTTAATCTCAATGGAACAAAACTACGTGTGAAATTTGGTTTCGATATTCCTACTAGTTTTTGAGCTAGTTTGTCTAAAAATTTGGTAACGCACGGACTAACTAACAGACATTTTGACAAAACGAATTATTATCTCAAAAAATATAATTTTTTCGATGTTTACTTATAAGAGCTTTTTGTAGAGGCAAAATGCCATGGTTTGATCAATTTTTTTAATCGAAATAGTTTAAGCCGTTTTTGAGATATTTCGAAAAAAAGAAGGAAAAAACCACTTTTTTCATGCACGATTACAATACTTGACCATAAAGTAATAATGATATTATTGAAACAATATTTTGTACTTGAATTCGGCAAAGAGCCATTTCTCTAAATAAATAAGCTTAAATATTTATTGATATTTAAGATTAAAGATATATATATATATATATATGTCATTAGAGGTTTTTCGGGTTTCTCCGCGTGTATATATATATATAAACTATTGTTGATTCTGTTGTTGATTACTCTCAACAACAACGACACTTAATCACACGAAACGGTAAATAAATATTAACCCCACAATAGACGATAAACGATAGAATAATAATTAAACGGTAAACGCTAAAAAAAAACAACGAAACAGAGCATATACAAACTCCTTCACTTGACCTCGCCATCTTCCCACCTTGCCACATATATTCTTCTTATTCTCAAACCTCCACGTCTTATTCTCCACGTCTCTGAAAGAGTTTCCCACTCGACTGATTCTCTCTTCAGACACTAGGCTACCGGAGCGTAACCGCGCCAAATTTATTTTGGTTACAACATAAACAACAAATAATTCTATATCTGTACTAGTTTCGATCGGTTTATTCTGCGATCAAAACGTAGTAGACATATTGTATTATTTGTTGTTTGTGTTCATGAAATGCCTAGTTATAATTAAAATTGTGTGTTTTAAACAAAATTTGAACTTTCAATATTATCTACATTATTATTTAAACTAGATTGATTTAAAGGTCCAAACAAGAGCCCCAGTAACTTTTGTGCTTATCATCATCATCATCATCATCGAGTATACAGTCCTAAGACTGGTTTGATGCAACAATCCGTCTCCATCGACTCTGTCCCCCGCCAGCTGTTTTACCTCTCTAAATGTCTGGCATCCCATATCCCCAATTATTTGGTTGAAATATTCTAATCTGGGTCTTCCCCTTCCTCTTTTCTTTCCCACCTCCCCCTCCAAGATATCCCTAAGCAGTCCCCCATGTCTCAGTGTGTGCCCCATCATCTGACCTCTTCTCTTCTTCAGACTCTTTCTGCTAAGTGGTTTAAATTAAATATTGGCATTCTCTCTAAAGATCTATTATAAATAATCGTTTTCGTGATTTTGTAATGTTACAGGTTGCGTCCATGGCTATACTATTGGCCTGGGTTACAGTTTGGAGTGAATCTTTGAAACTCAACGAATTTGATGCTCTGACATTGATCACTGGATTATTCGCCTGTTTTTTACTTTTCCCGCCTTTTTATTGGTTGACAGATAGACACATTGTAAGTAATATTTGTTATTTTTATTTTCTTATTTGTTCTGCAATGTAAGCTGAAATGGAACGAATTATTCTTTGGCTGGTTGGCTTGTGCTTTTAGCTGTAATTACCAATTTACTACTTCTTGGTTTGAATTGTTTGGATGGGATTTACGAATCTTTGTCTTTAATAGAATTACACAAATAAAACCCGTAGGTTAAATGAATTATTTACCCCATGGCAACTTGAAGGAAATCCAAGATTAATATTATTATAAAAGAAAATCAAAGAGTGTCCACTCTGCTCGATCTGAGATGTTATAGATAATTCTGCTTACATGTCCTTCGCTCGGAAATTGAAATCACTCGAAGTGGAAAAAAATTTCCAGGCCATTAAAAATTTGAGGTAACATTTCCTGAAAAATATCAGCCTAGTCGAACCTATTTTTCAATTTTAAATACAAATGTGACCTTATATGTTCTTTTAGTAAATGTAGAATAAACTCCCTAAGTCAAAACACAAATGCAAACAGGCAGATATTCAAGTAATTTTTGAGTAATTAACATACTCCATTAAGCATTTTCTCAGTAATAGGGAAAAATCAAATTGACTATAGGTGCTTTTGGCACTTGAGTTCGAGAGAGTGAGAGCCCTTCTGAAATGTAAGGAACATTATCTATGGAATCTCACATCAACCAAAGGGAATTCGCTTTGATTCTTTTATAAAATCTACTCTATCTTCGGCAAACCACTAATTTCTAGTTTCATTGTTATTATTATTATTATTTGAGTGTCTTTTCTCTATAATAATTTACTCTTATTAGAGTAAGCAGAACTATTAAAAATGGCTTCAAAAATCAAATTCTGATTTTAACCATGATAATGGTATCTATCACCTGAGACAATAAAAGTATTTCTATCTATCTAAAATAGTGAACTTCATGAAAGAGAAGGGAGATGTATAAAGCTCAAGTTATGTATGGCCTCGAGATGTCATCATAGTAAACTAAAATAGCTCATTTCGGATTTTCGATTTTTTTACTTTTAAGGTAATAAATTTCAGTCAAAGTGACTGTATCTTCATTATAAAACTTTGTTGGTGAATGAATGAATCATTCGAGGTTCATTGGTTGTTATATAGGTACCCACATTATAAAATAGAGCTTCACTAACAACAGCCTTCAGGGAAATTAGAATTTGACCGAAATTTTTTAGCTGCTTCTAATTGCCAAGAAAACGAGATTTGGTATTAGGATTTGATTTTTGATATAACTTATAATATCTTTGATGTTACGGCCCTTGTTTGATTTTTTAAATTTAATTTAATGTTTAACAAGTCTAAGAGATGTTAGGGCTTTGAAAAAAAAAAATGCAAATTTTTCGGGATTCTAATCGAATCCCTCACTTGTTTCCTTAAAGTGTGAATGGATTTGTAAGTACCCAGCTGTGAATCTGGGAAATTACTATATCAAATTTATAGTCCACATATTTTGTTATTTGCATTCTTTATTGATGTTGTTTTTTCATATGATTATCTCACATAAATCTATTGGCAAATTTAATCAACGATATTGGTTATTCATATATTAGAAAAAAATTCATAGTGTCAATAGAAGCAGAGGTTGATTTTACAAGAAAAACTGCAACGGATCGTTGCTAAACTTTATCCAAATTCGTTTGAAATATTAATATGTTTATTCCTTTATTATTAATCAGATATCACTTGTTATTTGCAGTTCATGTTGACTTTAATTCAAAAATAATGATCGATTCTTATTTAAAAGTCGAAGAATAACCATTCTACATTCGATTTTTGACATTTCAGTTATTATTGGTAACCATTGGTGAAGACATGGAGGAATCGTCTTAAAATCAAAAATAGCGATCGATTCTCATCTAATACTTGAGGAATAACAATTCTACATTAGATTTTTGACCCTTCGATTATTATTGGTAAACATTCCTGAAGACATGGAGGAATCGACTTAAAATCAAAAATAACAATCGATTATTATCTAATTCTAGAGGAATAACCTTATTGAATTCCATTTTTGATGTTTTGACTATTAATGGCAACCTCTACTTAAAACGTGGATGAATCGACTTAAAATCAAAAAGACTAAATTATTTTTTGGTAAACAACTTAAGCCTATCCATTCTTACTTATGCAAGGTTAAATGAGCTATATTAAAACGATCCAATTAATAAATTTTAAAGACTTTAAAATATAAAAATTAAAAAAAGTACCGAAATAAAGTACTAATGTTTGTGGACTGATATGTACCAAAAACTAATCAGCCCTTCATTTTGTTAAACTAATGGTAGGTCTTCAATTTCATTTCAATCGGTGCAACGGTGTGGAAAAAATCGCGGGCCAAAAAAAACGATAACATCCATCCATACATCCATCCGCACGCACTAAATGAAAAAATCGCACTTTTTGGCCTTTCGACGAGACCCCATGTTTTGGCAAAACCGTCAAGTGCTAAAATTCAACCTAATTGAATACTACAATTTGTGACTTTAATTGAGACCATGGGTTCCGTAGTCTTTACCTGAGGATCCTTTAAAGCCACGCTTGCTGCGAGACCGATTACAATACTTTCCCCATGCTTCGCATTGGATAAAGTAAAAATCAATAAGAATGACCTATGCTTAATCTGAAATGTTATAAATAATTAATAACCTTTCTGATATGTACAAAAAATTTATATAACATCTCAGATTAAGCTCTCATTGATATTTTTTATAAAATTAAATTCTATTTGAAGATTGAAATCCTCAATGATTTCGATTTATAAATCAAACTCTACTACTAAATGAACATGTTTGATTATCCATTTTTGTTTGTCGTTGGTTAAATTTTCAGGTAGATTTATGTGAGAAAATCATGTGAAAAAACATCAATATGAAAATATTTAAAGTATTTATTTGATATATTAATTTCCTATATTAACAAATGTATCTATCGTATGTCTACCCCTGTATATATCTAGCCAAGAACTAAATTTTACTTAATAAGAAAATAATCCCATATAATTTGAATTTCTTAATAGGAGATGGTGGCGTGTTATGCGATATCTCTGATATTTTTCACGAATAGTTTGTCGATATTTTTTGTCGAATTCAAAAACAATCAAACAAAGTCTCAACTTGGCATGCTGGCAATGATGCTCTTCATGATGGGCGATTTGGCATTTGTTGCTGGATGGAATACTTTTTTTCACCTCGGTTATATCACATATGCCCCAAGCAATTGAATATACAATCATTTGAAAAGTGAATAATAAAAATAATTATTATTCACACAAATAATTTAAAATATAAGAAGATTTAATAAATACATTATGTAAATATTAATCATTAATATATTTTATAGTATAAGTTTTTTATTTATTTTGTTTGTTAATAAATTAAATAATTAAAATTGTAGTTGTTTTTAACCGACTTCAAAAAAGGAGGAAGTTCTCAATTCGACTATTTTTTTGTTTCTATGTTACCTGATATCTTTGTCAATTGTGAACCGATTTTGATGAATTTTTTTGCATTGGGTTCAATCTAGTTTCCGATTGGTCCCGTTTTTTTTATTCGTATTGGACCTTTTTTGATATGTTTGTTAAGGCATAACTTCTTTGTTTATGAACCGATTTGAATGATCAGTTAATTGGAAAGAAGGTACCTTAGGGATGGTACCATATTAATTTGGTCAAGTTCTGAAGATATGATCAATGACGAAATAACGTAAATCTCCAATTCTTATGACCAAATAATCGATACTAAAACATTCATTAAAAACCCGCAAACGTTTCCAGAGAATTTCGATATTTATAAATTGAATTTTATTATCATTTTCTGATTCATTCTCCCGACGCTTTCTCTTACGAGATGCATGCAAGTTATTATATTAAGACACTATTAATAACATCACTAAAAAGAGAAAAGTAAAAATAATTTTTATAAAAAAAAAAAATAAAACCGACTTAAAAAAATTAAATGCAACAAATAAAATATATATAATTGACTGAAGATGGCCAAATAAAATTCAAATGGTCAAATAAAATTCAGGCCGAAACGTCTTATTAAAGGTGTTTTATTGAACCCAGTGATTCCATCTTTGGCTGATACCTCCTCCTTCATCTAGTACAGTTTCATCACAGCCACGAACTCTAACAATAAATTAGATAATTATTTTATACCTTTTAGTGCATTTTATTTGATATTCGAGTTATTATTATTTTATTTGTTGCATTTAATTTTTTTGAAGTCTGTTTTATTTTTTTTATAAAAATTATCTCACTTTTTTCAGTTTACCAGGAATTTTCACTATTCCCTTTGAGTTGAAGGGAGTGAAAAATCTTTAGCTATAATACTTATATATGTTGCATGTCAGAGAGAGATTTGTCTTAAGGGTTTGGCTACTGGCCCGGCAAGCTTAGTTAGCGCTTGGGTTCGATTCCTAAGGGGACGAACCTCTCTGATGTGCAATGTAAAAATATTTCTCTAATATCTATGATGTCCTTAAAAGTTAAATTCATTTATTAAATAATTTTGATTAAACGTATTTTTTTACAAAAAACATTTTATATTTCACTAGCTGCAAGGCCTCTGGCTATCAAGAGGGATTTGCCTCCTGGACCCCATTCGCATTCGAGGACACTCTTTTCACTCCAAATAGTTTTCACTAATTTCGAATTCACATAATATTGAATTTTATTTTAGATGTCTTAAGAATCCTGGAAGGCCTCAAGGCCCAAAACTGAAATAACTTGGAATTTTCAAATTTAATCCCCCTCTACGGGCTTTAATTTCGAATTCTCGACAATTTAAAACTATCAAGTTGAAACAATCCAAAAAATTAAAATAAAATAAACAAAAGGCTTACCAAAGTAAAGACAAGAAAAAACTAAATCCCAACTGTATGAAAAGATAGGTAAAAATAACCACGACTTCTGTTGGCTACAATATCAGCAATAAATAATGATAAATAATTTAAAACTCGAGATTAAAATAAAGTAAAAAAAGCCCATAAAGAACTCATTATATTGTATGATAATTTTTTTTCCAAATTAAAAAAAAAATTGATAGATTTAGGGTTGAATGTACATTGCACATTTCTGTCAAGTTTCAGCTTTGGCTATAAAATGATCACCCGAGTCTTGAAAAATATTTATTTAAAAAAAAACCACACAATTCTATGGTCACAATCTAAAATGTTAATAGAAGTATGTTTATATTGCTTGTCAGAGGGTTTCATCCCTCCGGGATTTGAACCCGAACACTAACTTATTTTCCGGGCAGTTAGTCTAGCCCTCGAGATATAAAAACCTCTCTCCAACATGCAACATATACCAACATAAAGCCAAGAGCCAGATAGAGGTTTATCCCGAGGGTTAGACTTACTGCCTGGCAAGCAAGTTAGTGCTCGGGTTCAACTCCCGGGTAGATGAATCTTAGATGTTGACCATAAAATTGTGTTTTTTTTTTAATATATATGGTTCCTCCAGTGAGTTGATTTTTTGAAAAAATTCCATTTAATTTTCTGAAAAAAGATAGATCTTTATTTTAATTTAATTTATTTTTGTTTTAATCCAATATTAATTATTCAATTTACTTTAATATTGGGAGAAAATCCTATGAGAATCAATGAATATAAATCACACAGTCCCTAAAGTTTTGTAAAAATGATCACAAATTCTCATTTGAATGTTGAATAATTATTTTCCACCATCCAATAGTTAGGTGGAGTGAAAGGATTTGTCGATTTTCGCCCTTCATTCAATCTGTATCTTTCACAGAGGCAATTCCCCTTCGTATATTGATATAAATCCATTTGAATCCTTTTACGAATCGCCTCTTTAAAAGATTTCCCAAACGGATTGCAATCTCATCCCTCTATATAGATATGTACACATATATATATATATGATCCTCTCGTTTTGTTGGAATCAAATTTAAGCTTTTGGATTCCTTTTACTAAACAGCCCTCATTAAACGATTAAATGATTAATGAATTAATTAACGCCATTTTCATCCTCTCCTCTTATGAGGATCATAAATTAGAATATATAGATTAGAGTAGCACTCGTGAGTGGAGAGTAAAGTGATTTGTTAACTGGAAATTTATTCAAAATTAATTGAGATTAACAACGAAAATAAATTCAAAAAATAAAAAAATAATTAATTATATGTCCGAAAATATGCGAATTCCAACTGATAATCCATATTTAATTAAGTAGGCCAAGATTTCAAGTGTCACATACATACAAAAAAGACATAGATTTTTAAAAAATTATAATTTTATAATAAAAATTGGGGAAAAATTGAAAACATTTTTTAAGACTGCTACGCTCTGCAAATTTTCAGAGAATTGAGGGAGAGGTGAGCACTGTATAGATAATAGTTATATATATACGAAGGAGTTAGAGCCGACCTAAAATAACTACTGGAAATATATTATTTAAAATGAATAAATTGATTATTTTAATAAGTTGAAATTAAAAACCACCTGTTTATTCGGGATGCTTGTATACGAGTTTTTGGCCAAAGGATATTTATTATATGAACCAGGATAGGAAAGCATTCTGTAAAAAATGTCGAGATGTCTCAGCCAGAGTCAGAGCATATAGTATATTTGGGTCAAAAGTCAAAGCAATAGGACCTCTACATTATGAAAAAGAAAACTTTCTAGCCAGTCCGAGAGACCAAGCAACCCTCAAAGCGGACCATAGTTTTACGTTACGATCGAATCGTAAATATGTACCCATCGGCTTAAATTACATATATTATTTTGTTACTACAGCAATATTTTCTTAATTTTTTGAGCCTGAAGTTTTGAACATAGAGCATTAAAAATCTAATCAGTTCTCATTGGAAACACACACATTTTGGCACATCAGAAAGAACTTGATATGACTTTCTGTGGTTGTTGAGTTTTTGTGGATATTGTAATTTAGAATCAATCCAGAAACAAATAATGTGCAATTTAGGGAACACGGTGTTGGTTTATAGTGAAACTTTATTAAAATTATACTAGGTTGGAGTTGGTGGTGTTTCCCAATGAGAAAATTAAAATACAAAGATTTTTTTAATTTACTCTAAATATTTCGAGCTCTTAACTCATCACCAGGAGAACATTGACAGTCAATATTCTCCTGATGATGAGTTAAGAGCTCGAAATATATAGAGTAAATTAAAAAAATCTTTGTATTTTAATTTTGGGGAGTCGGGTTAGCCGAGCTGGCTAACGCACTAGCCCTGCTTCGGCATCAATGATGACGATGTTGGAGCGGAAGGCCGGGGTTCGATCCTGGCTAGCATATAAAATTTCTACCGGCTAAAACTCGGCTCCCTCACTAACCCTACTAACACTTTACTGATGTGCTGTATAAATGGGCTTTGTTCCCGGTGATAATAGATAAAATAAAAAATTCTCTTTGTGAAACACCACCAACTACAACCTAATATAACAAATAATGTGGAAAATATTTTTCTCAACGTTTCATACATTTTTAAACAATGGACAAAAAATTTTCACCTACCTCCCGGGCATACTGAATAATAATATATAAAATTATTTGTATTAATCTAATATCAAAGATATATTATATTATATTATATTATATAGAACTGTATAGGCAAATCTTGATTATATTTTGTTTGGCATGCTTGGCGTGGCAACCTCAAAAACTTTTTTATTTATTTTTTTGTTTTGTTCTTGTTTCAAAATATCTAAAACGCAGAGAAAAATCAATTTCAACTGTGATTTTTTATGTCTATATATGTCTGTGTGTCTGAAATTGGATCTAACATGAAAATTGATGGGTAGTTCTGGTTCTAAAATGTTTGTATTTCTAAAATAAAAAACTAATTAGATTTTTGGCTATTATGATTTAAAACTTACGGTTGGAAAATATAAAAAAAAAAAATCATAAACAAACAAGTAAGTGTTTCAGGAAATAAATTTTGAATAGTAGTTAATATTCTATTCGATTCCAAATCCCACATATCTTTCATTTCCGGGAAAAATACTACAATCTAAGTCTTATTTTGATATCTAATTTATTTTGGAACATATAAGGACTCGACTGCTTTTTGTTATTAATAAGATTGCAAAAAAGATTCCTAAGCTATAGGTCACGATTACACATCAAACAAATGGCTTTAATTAAGGTAGTTCTTTCATAAATGCAAAAATTCAAGAAGTCTTTGAAACTTGGAATATAAGTCATTAAAAGCATAATACACATTCTGTTGAAATTTGAAGACGATTTACCACACCAAACATGAAATATGTAATTGCAATTAAAAACGACATTTTTAACATAGAGTAGATAGGGAAAGGGTGGGGATATGATCATTAATTTTTTTTTTCATTGAAGGACATTCACCATCTTGATGAAAAACTAATATTTGTTAGAATAATATATTCGGAGAAAATTAAAAAAAAATTGAAATTATTTACCACGTAGTTTTGATAAAAAACAAAAAAAAAAACATATTTGGGCGATTATTTTTAGTGGAGGTGATATAAGCACAATGGCTTGGAAACGATCCGGCTAGTATGTGTGTATCTATATAGAGATTTCGTAGTGTGAGTGGACAGTCACGTTAAAAAAACATAACCTAAAATTTTAGTTCCGTTCATATTTATAGAGTGGTTACGAGGCTAAAACTTTTTGTGTGGATTTTCGCGAAAGAACCTCCTTAATCACTTTCTAGTCTTGATACTGATTTGTTCATTTAATACTAGGTTTCTCTTGATAGAAATATAGATAGATAGAGGACACTCGAAAGATAGATGCCCAAGGGCTTTTAGACGACGCCCTTTACTTGTTTTAAAGAAACAAACAAAAACTAAACTTGGGTAAAATATACCTTTTAAAGATTTTATAAAAAAGTTTTTCTATCAAAATATTATTTTTTTTTTTTTTTATAACTTTGAAATGGTCTGCTTTATTTTATCTTTTTTTTTAGATATATTACTTACTAACTTCTTTTTATTTTGGTGTTATGTTTGGAAAACTTTGAAATTCTTAGCGAGTTAATTATACCACTTTTAAGATTCCTCATACTACTCCACATTTAGATGAAAACGAGGTTCTTTTCTTCTTCTCACATAAGTAGATTAAAATTATGAATTCGTCCATGAATTCAAATTCAAGTTTTCAAAGATAAATCCGTTTTTTGAGGTCACCTGAATCAAATTATTCTGTTTCTTTTAAACCAGTGGAGTCCAAACTTTTGCACGGGCCACATTTGAAGGAAAAAATTGTCCCGGGCCGCAGATAAAATATACTAATTCTACCGATTTTGTTGATCATAAAAGACAGATGATATTAAAAAAAAAAAATTATTGATTGTTAAAATAAATACAAATCTTTTATAAAGCAATTTTTATACGTTTAATTAAACAAAAATTTCGGGAGAATTTCTCCCTTTCTCAATGGAAAATTTTCAACTAAGCCTAGCTAATAAATATGTGTTTATTAATTGAAATTTTATTATTTCATCAGTCAATTTTATGGTTATATATTTTTACTGTTCAATCAAATATAAGAAAAATAATCATGAAAAATATTAGTCATTCAAAAAATGTATATACATAATATACATATATAATCAGGTAACGTTTTCAGAATAAAAAGCTAAAATTTGGTGCATTGTTATGCAAAATACATAGTTGTGTACCATTTTCAGTTCATTAACTAAAACCTTTTAGCAAGATTGACATTTTGCACTTTCAGAAAATGTTTTTAGGTAAAAAGCTAAAAGTTGGTGCATTGTAAGATATTTGCGTACCAATTTTCAGCTCATTAACTAAAACTATTTGAGATTGGCATGTTGTACTCTCAGGAAACGTTTCCAGGTAAAAGCAAATGAAAATAATATGTATCTTATAAATCGATATTTATTTTTTACGTAATTGATATTTTTTCATCAGAGAAAATAAATAATTCGAAATATTCGAAAAAACATTTTTGTGCAAGCTAATCCGCCAACACGTGTCAACTTGTCCATGCGTGTTTCGACTCGTTTGAAATAATCTCGAGTTTTTATCATTAAAAAATCTATTAAATATGTACAATAGGAAATAAGCAAAACAGGAAATTCTCGAGCAATTGAGTACTAATAGTATCTAAGGCAGGCCTGGCCAACCTGAATTGCACCGAGGTCCAATTGACGACTTAAAAATTTCTGAGGGCCGCACATAATAAATAATAATATTACAATTTTTTCAATATTTTTTTCGAAATTTGGTATTTATCAATTTTTATTGGAAGTTATTAATATTAATTTGAATGTAGCGATACACTGAAAGTGTTCAATCAGTTTAAATATGTGAAAAAACAATACTACAACCAGATATGAAATGAAAACACACATAGATCCAACCTACCCTACAGGCGTTTTATACTATACATTTAAAAACATCTGAGAGGGTGCAATGGAACTCACCTATTGAAGATTTTCTCACCAAAATTCTTAATTGAAGAGACAGAGAAAATAAATTGATGTGGCCCCCTATTTTATTTTTAATAATTAATCAAATAATTTATAATAATAATCTGTGAAAAATTTGCTTCATGTAATATTTATGTATTCTTTTCAAACATATATTTTTTAAATAATTAGTGTTTACACATAAAGGTAAGATTCGATAAAACGACTGAGAGGGACACTTTAATTTAATCAAATGGAAATTTCGAGGTCAATCAATCCGATTATGTAATAGTTTGTAAAGAAAAATTAATCCATGTTGCAATCTGCGGGACGTTAAATTTTAAACATAACCGAGGCCATATCAATAATAGATTACTATTATTATTTATTATATTATTCTTCATGTAATTATAGGGAACTATATTTCTTTTACTTACTTTAATATGATTTAAATTATATTTTAAAATAGTCGATAAAAAACAATTTGTCAAATATGACCAGTGACCACGAGCCGCAAGTAAGTCCATCGAGGGCCACATACAGCCCGCGGGCCGTGGGTTGTACAGGCCTGATTTAAACAGAACCATTTAGCCTATCACCTCCAAATATTACAACTTTGTAACTCATAGATTCGATGCAATATTTAACTTTATTCCAGATTTGATTTTATGTGAAAATCATAGTAAAATTTAATAATTTTTTGTCGTGAAAAAATGAATTATTCAAAGATTGTAAATCAACATTAATTTTCTAACTAGGGTTGTTTATTATATACAATTAGTTAATAGAAAAGACTATATTGAAATTTTAATTCACAATAAAATGTAAATGTTATTCAGGTCTCAACGCTTTTTTACATAAGGCTCAAATTCGTCCCTGTCTCGAATATGGTTCACACCTATATAGACAGGGGCTTCCAAGCATTCTTTTGCCATCCTGAGTGCAATTCAGAAGAGAGTAAAAAATAAAACTAATAGGCCTTATCCAGCTCACTTGATTTTCTGGTTCATTGTAGAACCGACTTCTCCTTTCCCTTTATTATAGATACAACCATAGTGCTTATTCTGATAAGCAAAAGTCAATACCTCCTACCAAAGCCTCGTTTTTAAGAAATCCGATTTTATAAAACTCAACACCATGTTAGATTGTACCTATAATCCCCATCAAGTTGATTTAATGATATGAATTATGGAAAGAGGACGCTTAAATAAAAAAATAAAAAAAAACATTTATTGATTAAACAACATTTCGTCCTTTAATTTTTGGACTTCATTAGTAAAATTGTTTAAACTTGATGAAGCCGAAAGGTTAAAGAACGAAACGTTGCTTAAAGTTTTCTGTTTCCAATAATTCATACAGTTAAATAATAATCGAATAAATGCATTCGCCAACTCATTTGTCTCTATGACTTCTAGGTAGTGAAAGTCTCTTTCCACTTCTCTCCCGCGATCTACATTTACCACCGCCCCGGTCTTATATAAATGACTTTCCATATGTTACTGGTACTGTTTGCGGATGATACATCAATAATTTTCAAAGTTGACAGAAATCAAAATAGCTTTGACGAAGTGAACACTACTTTCTCGTTAATTATGGATTGGTTCACAGTTAACAATTTGCTGCTTAACACAGGACCAAATGCATTAGATTCTCAATGTCAAACCTGGGACGGGTCGATGCTGATCTGACTTTGAGTGGGAAATCCCTCGATTCTACGGAATTTTTGGGCATGAAATTGGACTCCAAGCTGCAATGGGCTCCTCATATTGGGGCTCTGGCAGGTAAGCTTGCTTCTGCGTCAAAAAAATTAGGCAACTAACGAATGTCGAAACGGCTAGCTTAGTATACCATAGCTACTTTCACATTGTGATGTTATATGGTTTTTTAATTTGGGGACAGGCAGCCGATATCGACACGATATTTATTGTTCAAAAGAGAGTCATTAGAGCTATATATAATTTGAGTCCACAAATGTCACTTAGGGAAAAATTTAAAGAGATAAATATTCTGACTGTGGCATCCCAATACATTTACGAATGCTTGGTATATGTGCAGAAGAATATTACTGAGTTCGCAAAGAATAGTGACAGGCATGAATTCTATACTAGATTTAAGAATAATTTCGCCATCCCGAGGTTTCGTTTACAAAAGGTAACGCTTCAAGGGGTCAAGGTGTGCGCTTTTATAACAAAATTCCGGAGGAAATTAGGAGTCTTGCTCTAAATAAATTTAAATCCTTCATTAAGCACATACTACTAAAAAAGGCATACTATCGGGTTGGCGAGTTTTTAGACGACGATTATGCCTGGACTTGATTTCTGACATATTCTCGGCAGGATTACTTTGTATATTTGTTACTTCTTGTAAGTGAAACATAATAAATAAAAGAATATATTTAAAATATATATATATGTATCAACCAGTTAGTTTAATGTAACTCCTGGAGAAGGGTGAATAGCTCGAAAAATATTGAGTTTTATTTTTAAACTGTTGTAATTTTATTCCTGTGAAACCCACATCTATATATATATATATATATTGTTTTATTTGTATATTTGTTTTATTTATTTATTTAATTAATTAATTTATTTTATTTATTTATTTAATGTATTTATTTAATGTATTTATTCTATTTATTTATTTATTTTATTTATTTATTTTATTTATTTATTCTATTTATTTGTTTGTTTATTGTTTTATTTTTTAAATCATGACTTTCATCAAGCGCTCCTCCGTGGAGCCTATGATAAAAACACAAACACAAACAAACACTTCGATTTCGCAATGATAAATGCTAGTTATTTTCTTCTAAGAAATATTAAGATTCAAACAAACTGTTTTGATATTGATAAATTGATTTTTTCTCGCTATACGTAGGTACATCTTCAAATGTATTCGTTTCAGAAAAAATGACGTAAACATCATCATCTTAATAGAAATTTCTATATACTTATTGAGTGATCTAAACGAGATTTGATATTTTAATTATCTTCAAAGGAGAATGATTAATGGCTTTCATTGTCCACTTCTCAACTTTCCTGTCTGTCTCAGGTTTCTAAGTGCCTTTAACTAAACTTTTTAAGAGCGAGTAAGGAAAAATTAAACCACGATCCATTGAAATGTTTGAAGTATTAAGTTATTGAAACTTTACTGGTTATGATAATATGTATTTAGGAAGACTTTTACTTGGTACGTTTAGCTCGCTGGGCGGTCCGAATATTAAATTCACACAAGTTTTCACTTTTTTGTGTATTACTTTACCATATAGGGTATGGTCAAGTATTGTAATCGTGCATGAAAAAAGTGTTTTTTTTCTCCTTTTTTTTCGAAATATCTCAAAAACGGCTGAAATTATTTTTATTAAAAAAATTGAGCGAAACGATGGCATTTCGCTCTACAAAAAAGCCCCAATAAGTGAACAAGGAAAAAATTATATTTTTCGTGATAATAATTGCTTTGTCAAAATGTCTGTTAGTCTGTCTGGTTGTTTGGTTGTCTGTTACTCTGTGCAGAAGTCTAAAATGCAAAAATTAACAGCCCAAAATGGGGGGAGGGGGGGGGGGTGTAGGGTCAAAAAATGAAAATCTTGGCCAATTACCAAACTCAACCAAATTTTGTATACATAATCAGTGGGACCCCAGAATTATAAAAATGAAAAAACTACCCCCTCTCCCTACATGATTATAAATAATTTTAGGGGCCAGGTTGTATGGTAAAGTCAAGTGTATGGCCACATCAGAACACATCAGCTTATTTGTTTATTAACTTTAGTATGCATGTAGTTTTTTAGATATTAAAAAAACTAAACAAAAGCGCCATTCTATTTGTTGTATAATAGAAATAGCATATTAAAGAAAATCAAAGAGAGTGTCTTCTACTTGATCTGAGATGTTAAATAATTTTGCTTCCATGTCGGATGGACAGGAGTCGAATACAAGAGCCAAAACTCTATCATAGGCTATTCTTCGAATATATCTAATCGACCACTATAGATTGCAGTTTAAGATCTAAACACCTTTATTGTAAAGTTTTGTTAATGAATGAATCGGCTTAAATGTGTCTTTTTTGAATTTCAAAAAAAAAAAAAAATAAAAAATAAAAAAAAAATGTTGGCTATCTCATAACTTTATCATACACCTAGTATATTAAAATTAAATAAAAAATGAAATTTTTTTTTACCTAATTGTTTCACCGGATACTAAAGAGTAACTCTGCCAAATTTGGTCCTGATTGGACGGAGGATTCAAATTTTTTACCTCCCAAATAGTTGGCCCAATTACAACCAAATTCTAATTAGTTTTTATTGTAAAATTAAAATTTCTAAATATAAAATTTTGGTTTGATTTTTTTATTAATTTTTGAGTTAGTGCTTACACAAAATTTTTTAACACTTTATTTGTATTTATTTATTGTCGGCGAAGCCGTTGGTACAGAACTTGGCCCCTTTTTCACATTTATGTTTTTGGTCAGATTGATTTATCCATATGAATCAACTTGGCTATCTTGGCAGACTAAATTTAATTTTTTTTTTTTTTACTCAAAATGTTGATATCTTGAGTGTCTCGCTATATATATATGTATTACTTCTATAGAATAACTAAATAAACTAGTAAATTAAATATGCATAATTTTGAATAGAGCTCATTTAATGTAAGAGGAGAGCTCTGAATGATGAATGAATGTTTGAGTTTGCAAAAGGACCAACTGTCGACCGGGATTGAAGAGGCTGTTTGTTACACGAAACACCACAAATATGCAAAGTGAATTGAGCTGTTTAGCAGCACCCATTGAAAACCAAATTCAACCGATTGTTAACGGTGTAGTAAAGAGAAAGAGACAATGAATTAGTTATTTAGTGACTTTATCTCGAAATGCAGTTAAGTTAAATTCGAAATTAAATTGGAGCAAGGAATGAAAACTTTTTCAAGAGCCTATACTTACCACAAATTTTACTGATTTTTTTTACTTTACCATACAGGGTATATAGTGGTTAGTTACTGAAGATTTTTTCATTTATTCATTTGTTCAATCTGCTTTTCAACAACAAATTTTATCAAAAATTTAATTATATTTTTAGAATACTCAAACATAATCCGGCCTTTTCCAAAACCCATCCTCACGACTGATATTTTTTTAATAATAAATAATAAATAAATCTTTATTCCTCGACCTGCTTAGAGGGACAAGTCCTCGGTGGCTAGGTCCTACAAACTTCAATACAATCTAGCTACAATACATTAACAAACATCAATACATTAACATTAACTACAACAATTTAACAAATAATAATCAAGTACAAAAAAAAAAAAGAAAAAGAATAGAAATTTCTGCTCTTTAACAAATAACATGACCATAGATTTCCATCAAAAGACAATAAGTAATTTAAAAATTCCGGGGAAAAACCCGATACCAGGAGCGAGTGACGCATTATCCATCCCGGCATTTGCCATAAGTTGTTAAGGAAACCTGGTCAAAACCTTAACAAGGATGGTATGACCTCTCTCTACCTCAGCTAATCTCTGCTTGTGAGAACTAAATAAAATTATGTACAACTTTAGGAGTTTAGGACTTGACAAAATTTATAATTGATTTAATCATAGGAGACAGAGGACTATAATCACAATTAGTAATAAATAGACTGTTCCACAAATCAATGTCAATGAATGAAATAAATGAAAATGAATACAATCCTACATATTAATATCTGAATTAACTAACTAACTTATAGGAAACAGACCTATTTAAATTAATACCATTCTTCCCTAAATCCTTTATAATCCAAATAACCATCTGAATCATCCTCATAACAAAAACCACCACTGGTTTCAACATCTATACTTCTAGTCCCAACCCTGGATTGTCTATCTCTTTCAACCATATTATCTAAAAAAAAAATATATATTTTAAAAATAAACAAAATATTTACCTTAGCAACGCAGAGATTTCCTTATTCCATACTAATTTCAAAACCAACCCTTGCTTTTCCTATCTCTAAATGGAAATAAGAGTTAACAAACCCCCTTCCCCAAAAGAGACAAAAAAGAACTAATAAAAACCTACCAAAAAGCTTCAAATTCGTAAGACAGCTTTTTGTTTACCCACCAGACAATCAGATATTAAGTGTTCTTCTTCCAGAAATCACCAACAAGGAGTGCAAGATAGTCCATCTCCCACATCACTATCTCTTCGATCAACTTCCGACTCTAATTAACTATTCTGGGACTCTGTTGGGGCATTTTGGAAGATGGACACTTCTCTATTTGATTGTTAAAAAATCACCTTGAAAATTCGAGATGTGCTATTCCCAAATAAAATGATAATTTAGTAAATTCATAAATATATCACCATTGAGAATGGTTTTGGAAAGAAACCAAAACATGTCTGACTAGTCTAAAAACTGACAGTGAAAATGAGATTGAATAAAAGAAAGAAAAAGAGATTTTCTGTTTTTATTTTAAAAATCTATCAATCAATAATAATATAATGGACACTATTTTTTGTTTACTTACCAAGAGGCCGGCTCGATCGGCGACAGAATCCTTATCAACTCCAGTAATAAAAATTCCGAGATTATATTCGATTCCACCTCGGATCATGAGCCCTAAACTCTGACCAGGTTCAATGCTCAGCTCTACCTGAAATCAAACAAAAAAGAAATCCATTGATAAAACATCTTAAAAAAAAATATTTTAAAAATATGTCTTAATTATTTATTTATATTTTTAATTTTATAATAAATATTAGAAAGACAAAAGTTAAATAAACTTTAAGATTATACGATAATTCCCCTTTTCTATACATTTTAATAGATCAATTAATTTTTTATGAGATTATTCTGATGAGGCGGTATATTATTTTTGATTGGCCCTTTAGAATTTTATGACCAAGTGCAAGTGTTCAGATTATGGAGTTAACTTTTTCTGGCTCAGATTATATAGCACCATATTTAGGAATAATTATTATAACTAATCAAAGACAGAAGAGAGTTCTAAATGATTTTCTATGAACTTGCTTTATATTAATTTAATTCCGAGGACATTTTGATAACTAGATAGCCAATATAAAACGGATGGGCTAGCTAGTAAGCAGTTTGAACACTTTATAGCTCTATATCTAAGAGTTTGCACACATTAAATGATTAAATAATTTCAGAATGAGCACGAAATATTTAATATCCTAATTATTCAATCTATTATTTCAATTATTACTTTATTGAATGATTTCGAAATATCTATTCTAATTTAATTAATTTTATTTTCAACAGTTGAAACTTTGCTTCACAAACCTAAAGAGTGCATATATAGATTTGCATTTTTTCAATGAAATTGATTTGAGGAGTGGTGCATCCCCTAAAGGCCTGAGTTGGCCCCTCCAAGAAGAAGAGCGAATTTTATGAGTTGGGAAGGTATCTGTGGGTCTTAAACAGCTGGATGTTATAAGTTGCGGGAAAGACGGTTGCTGGAAGGGATTTCCAGTCTCTGGAGGTCACAGGGATAAAAGAGTTGGCGAAAGCGCTTATTCAGTTTTGATCCAATTTGAAAGCGAAGGGGTGCTGACCGTTCGAAAACCGCCTGGATAATTTATTGTATTATAAAAAATACTTAAATTTTAATCAATATGAATAAACATGCATAGATAAATAATATAATACATATATTTCGAGAAAAGTCCTTGGAAGACCAAAAAAATCGCTGGATTCAAGATTCCATACTCTCTCTTTTAAAAATTTCCTTCAATAACAATATAGAAGAAAAATAATATAATATATAGGTAGTATACTATTTTGAATTAGTTTCCGGAGACGGACTGATAAATTAGTATTACAGGATTTGGATGAGGCAGTGCAGATTCAAATAAGAGAAATTATATCCAACAAGATGTCATTTATTAGAAAAAGCTTTTTACTTTACCATACATGGTCAAGTATTGTAATCGTGCATGAAAAAAGTGTTTTTTTAAATATCTCAAAAACGGCTTAAACTATTTTGATTAGAAAAATTGAGCAAAACCATGGCATTTTGGTCTACAAAAAATCTATAATAAGTGAACATCGAAAAAATTATATTTTTCGAGATAATAACTGTTTTGTCAAAATGTCTGTTAGTTAGTACGTGTGTTACCAAATTATTGAAGACGAGCTAGCTCAAAAATTAGTGTGAATATCAAAACCAAATTTCACACGTAGTTTTGGTGCATTGAGATTAAGAGCTGATTAGATTTTGGTGCATATCGACCCAAAATTAAGTAGAGTGGAGGGGGGTTAAAAATTAAAAATCTAAGCCATTTGAGCAAACTCAACTAGATTTTGTATACATAATCAGTGTACCCCCAGAAGTCTAAAAATGCAAAATTAACGGCCCAAAAGAGGGGGGGGGAGGGGTAGGGTCAGATTATAAAAATTTAGGCCCTTGTACCAACCTCAACCACATTTTGTATACATAATCAGAAAGACCACAGAAGACTAAAAATGGGAAAACTAACCACCCAAATTATTAAGTGGGAGATAAATTTAACCGAATTTATCGCGCGGAGGATTTACCACTGCTCGAAGCCCCTAAAACCTTGGTAAATTGGATATTGAATTGTATCTAAGTTTCTGAGATTGGCTCGTGATCCCGGCTTCTTTTCCTTCTACTCTGTTCTTTTCACGATGGAGGGGCCAGCCCATACAGGCCTTTAGGGGATCCACCTTCTGGTGTATCTCCTTCTTTCATCAATATCATTAAAAAAAAAAAAAAAAAAAAAAAAAAAAAAAAATT